>NMRA01000023.1:1566151-1621096 GCA_002633005.1 Phoronis australis | reverse complement strand
CTTCCCCCTCCCCACCTCCCCCCATCAGTGCTGCGCGCCTCAGATTAGCGCTCTGCACGACTCGTCAGTCTCACGAATTTGGACCCCCAATTTTCAAATCCTAGATGAGTCCCTGCCTGACGTGATTGATTTTCTGTCCTGACATAATAAATTTTGGTCTTGAGTTGTTTTTTGCATCGAAAATATGTGTCCTGCAATTTTTCTGCTTTGGTTTTCCGTAATTAACTTATAGTTGCATTGGCCCCAGAGCACCAGCACCTGGGATGGTTGATATGTATTGTGCATGATTTGATATTAATGGGGGTCATAACAGAAGTGCACCTGCCAAACTCTGTGCAAGTTTCAATAATGAAGCCAACTCAAATTTGAAATGCAGCTGTAACCCATAATTATTTAATTTTTTAAATTCAGTCCTCTGTAAGCAGAGTTATTGAGAGTTCAGGAAAACAGCAACACTGAGGTAACCTAGCCGTATTTTTAAATTTTATGTTAGTAAGTGCATAGTTCGCCAACACATGGTTCGTTTTTACAAATGATAAATGCTCCACAAAACTCAATTTGTGATTAAAAGTTGACAACGAGTGGGAAATTTTCCCAATAAACTGGAGGCTATCTGGTGGCTTGGCACCAGAAGTTGTGACACCAAATAAACAGCCCTGGGTTTTTTGCCGGCATAATAATCTGAATAAATGCCCATTTGTATTTCATCGGGTGGACTTATCTTAAAGAAAACAACAATAGTTTTAAGTCGACTTGACCTGTTTCGGTGTCATTTATTCAAACACCATCATCAGAAGATTCTGGCGAGAAAAGTGGTTTTCCGAGATCAGCGTCAGAACCGAAAAGCTTGGTTTCGCAGGCTAATGCAGTGCTGCAGAGTATTTAAATGTATTTATTTGCAAGTCACCGGCCTGAAAAGTCAAACACAGTTTTCAGGCACACTTGCAAAATGATGTCACTGTTATGCAAAATACTGAAATTTGCATGTGCTCCTTCTCTTACAGCCATGGCTAAAAAAGAAAAGCATTACTAGTGTTTTGAACTGTGTTTATAATGGTTGATGGTATATAGAATTTGATTTAGAAACCACATATTTTTACCAGATGTTTTGGTGATTGGATTCCTCAACCAAACAATATCACGGTCGCCTAAGAAAAACTGTGTATTCTCCGTAGCCCTGTCTGAATTCCATTAAATTCTTCCATAAATAAAAGATATTTGATACTGCACATTGGGAATCTTGAAGCTGTCTTTAGCCCACAAAAATATTAGACCAAGCCCTGGATTTGAATTGATCACAAGCAAAAATTCTTTCGTATTCTCCGTAGCCCCTGTATTCTCTGTTGTCCCCAATTTATATATAGGTTTAAACTCATTATTAATAAAACATGAATGTGCTTTGGTGATTCAGGAGAGTTGGTGTTAACAATTAAATGAATTCAGCTATTTGCATTGCTCAAGTGTTCATCCACTCATGAACAGGTATCTGCATATTTTATATTCTGCATAGCCCCCTCCATGATCTGTGTGATGTGAGACTTATGCATACAATGTTCAGTGATGATGAAAAGTGCTTTCCTGTATTTCTTTGATTGTATTTGATGGAAATAGGCATCCCATTGATAGTCATGTGACTGGTGATAGTTAAGAGCTGAGTATGTCTTAGGATGAATTTTTCCATTATCTTATATATTTGTATTTGCACGAGTGTGAAGAAGATTGATATGGCATTATCTCCCTTTTTATAAACACAACTTTTTTGTAATTCAGAAGTAGTAGTATTGACAACTAAATGAATTCTATTGCATTGCTCCAGTATTTTCTACCCACAAATAGTGACCTTCACATTTTGTATTCCCGTAGCCCCCTCACTGACCTGTGTTATATGGGACTTATTTGTGCAAACAATGTTTACTGATAATGAAAAGTGTTTTCCTGTATTTCTTTGATGGTAGATAATACAATTATGTTTTGCTTTTGACAGTGATGTGATTCTGATGATAATTAAGTCCTGAGTATGTTTAAAGATTAATCGCTGTGTTTTATTTGTATACTCACACTTTGTGAAGCATACACAGGTGTGAACAGGGGCGGATCCAGGATTTTGAGTTGGGGGAGGGGGGGGCAGGGCAGGGTATTTTTTGCCAGGATTTTAACCGTCAGACATTCACTCCCCCGAACTGCCAAATGGAATCTGGGAGAATTTTAGGGGGGGCATGGTCCCCTTGGCCCTCCCTAAATCCACTTCTGGTGAACCTAGTCTTTTTATATTGATGTTCAGTGATTAAGTACATGAGTTACCAGTAATAAACTTTCTTGTTCCTAATCCAGATTTAATTTTTTTTCCAAAATGGATGTGTTAATATCAGTGATGTATTCTCCATAGCTCACATTTTTTTGTTATTTCAACAGGCCAAATCTCAAAAACTAAATGAGGATACTTCACAAAAATTTTACCTAATACGCTTTATACCATGTTGATTCTAATAAAAGAAGTCTCGAAACTAAAATGAAAACTTCATAAAGTGCCATTTCTGAAACAAAAGTGTGCACCCTGAGTGAAAAAATGCTGATTGTCCATTTCGTACTTGGTTTCTTGATATTATTCTCCTCTGCGCGTGGTGTATATACAATGAACTGTTGGCCTACTTAATGCTGGCTCCGCCTTCTGACGTAGTGAACTCGAGGTACTTGAAATTCCATGTACAAAATTAAAACGTTTTTACATTAGTGATAATTAAGTTAATTACGCACTGCAAATTCAGTTGACATTGCGATTGAATGTTGAAATAGCGAACATGGTTAAGGCATGTATAGGTTATATTGACCAAAAACAAGTTTTCACCAAATTATTAAGCGATAACTGTCAGAGTTTGAAGACTCGTGACGTTTTCCGCTCTCTCTTTGCTTCGGCAAATTGACTTAATTTGAACTTAGGAACACGAGTTCTCAAAAACGGCTTTGTGAATTTCAGTGAAACTTTATATTTTAATAGCTATTCACCAATCTCTAAAACGCTATTAGGATATTCCTTTTAAACGCATAGTTTTTGCGTACCATAAGATAGATAAATGCAAGTGCTATTTTTCACAAAAATTCCTTAAGTTTTACGAGTTAATTTGGCATAGAAACAAAACGGAATGAGTAATGGAAAATTCTTAACAGCTTTTTGATGCTTTTACTAGTTGACATAGCCTGGTTTTTGATATATGAGCTATGTGAATGAATGTCACTAAATAAGGTTTGAGATACTTAACCTTAACAGTTCAACCTGAAGCAAGTGGAGTCCTTCATTATTACCATCCATTGAAGTTTAAAACCCCTACAAGGAGCCTCCACTTAAAAGTGTCTATAAGCTTATTTAGCACTTGCTATTTGAGCACCTATTCTAATTAGCAATTATCTCTATGAGTGTCTAGGCAGATGTTTTCTTTTTGCTTTTTGAAGCATGATTTCTAATTTTCACCAATTTGTTGATTGGATGAGAGACAGTCTGCAATTTAACCACAACTGAATGCTATCCAAACACAGTAGTCAGGTTTTGTGGTTTGTAATATCTTCTGCACTAAGCTTTGTGTAGTACTCCCCCAGTTCAACAGACCTGCTAGGAATGTGACCTATTTAATCTCATTGTTCTGCCTCAGTGGGTGAAACCTGATTGGTCAAAAGGCACTACATCTTCTTTGAAAGAGATTTGGATTGGTGGACATCATCAAGTGCAGGCATTTCACCTTGGCTACAATGTGGCATGTGATACTAGACATTTGCTATGTGTATTCAGTGGTCTTATCAGTTAGATTGGTATCTCCTTCAAAGTCATAGGTCACTGGAAGTATTTGGGTCAGTCATGCTGTCAGTTTGTGTGACAAGTTAGATTGTTCTCTCAACTCCTCAAGTGTGGATCTGTGGGCAACAAGTTTAAATATTTGACAGTTAAAGTGCACAGGACTGCATTAAGACAAACACATACTCTACCAAGGCCAGAACTATGTGAGAACCTTTCAGTCTTGCTAGTATGTGTTCTGAACTCTGACCATCCTGCTGAGGTTGTTCACAAAGAAACTGTGTTTGTCAATGTGGAAGACAAATTCCTTTATGGGCCATGGCTTCAGTATGAATTGTACCCATGCGGTATTGTGGAACTCCAGCTTGAATTTGAATTCGCCTATAGAAAGTGGATGAAAAGAAGTGAATATTATTACTTCTGTGCAAGCATGTCAAGCTTGTAGTCTGTTGCACTGTGTAAACATTAAATGTATGAGGAGTTGATGTATAGCGTCTCAACTGGAGGGGATGTTGTAGTTTTTGAACTTTCCAAGCTGTTATCAAATTTGGAGCCTGTTTTCCCATGAATGTTCAAACTCATCATGCAGTCACCATCTCTGGTTTATGTGTGGATTAGTGTATTAATGGCATGGAACTTTGTAACAACTGTTTTTTCTCAGCGATCGGCACAAGGTAAGACATCGATGTTTCAGTGTTTCAAATATGAGGGCACCAAAATCTGGATGGGAGATATTGTGCTTCTTTTCCTTTGTTAAAATTTAAATGTATATAATTTGAAACTAAAGTGTGTGTCACCACAGGTGAAATGCGAGATGGTGGAAATGTTAAATCCAATCTTCTGGAATGGAGATTAAACTTGTTTTCCAAAATGACGTAATGTCTTGTACACTCAAACGACTGCTTAAAATTTAAGGGTAATGTGAAACAGTAGAATGGATGTTCATTACCCATCACTCATAATGTTAAACAGTTAAAAACCTATTTCCATGTGTTACTTTCAGCTGCCCAACATTGCATTTTAAACATTGATAATCCTGTGATCACAAAACCCAACCAGAGTACCAAACTCAACAGTATGCACATCGTTCTATATTTAATTGTCTTAACAACATGTTTCTTGACATTTGAATTGGCTATAAGGCTTTAAAACTGGGTTAAATCCAAGAAGTGAAACCATTATAAACTAGTCTCAAGTTGTTCCTTTCTTTGGTGAGACCTGTGTTTGTAAAGAGTTGAGGCTATCTTTGGTTTACTGAGCAACAAGCCATGGCAAGCTAACTGGTAGAGCCAAGTTTCTTGAAATAAGTTCTTGTCAGTTCTCTGAAATCCCAGAAATCACCTAAAATTTGACTAACAGAATAATTTGACACCAGTTTCATATTGGTAAATAGTAGTTGGACTCAAAAGTTGGTTTTTGTACCGAATGGCAAGTTGTTGCATACCGCATTTGCTTGGTGAGAGCAGGAAAAATCTAGGTGGGAGATCTTAGTAATCGTGTGCACTTGTTTAAAAATTTAAACATAATTTAAAACGTTTGCAGAATTGTTTCCAGGTGTTTTTCTGGTGCATTTTGCACAATCCTCTAAGTACAGTCATAAAATACAAGAATAGTAGAATTTGTAGAACTTCAATGGTATTCTTAAAGAAACAAGGTCTGCTTGTTCCATTCAGTGCATGACACACATAATCAGCACATCTTTTATTCCTGAAGTGTTTGAAAGTTGTTTGATATAGTTTGCGACCAAAGCAATTTTCAAAGCTTAAATTGCTGCTTTAGTCAATTGTAGATTACGTAGAAGTGGTAAAGTTTGTTGTCATCTCTTGAAGAGTCAGTTTGTCAAAATTTCCATTAAGCAAAAACGAATCTGACAAATGCCATATGTACAATAATTAGATATATTCCAAAACTACTTGAATTGTTTGTATGGTAACTTTATAAAGGTGTTGTCATTTGTAGTGTTTTTATTATCTATCGCTGTAGCTAACCTGGTCCCTGTGGCCCAGACATCTAATCTTTATCCTTGAAATAGAAGGAGGAATTATTGGTATTTTCCCCATTCTGTGCTGGAGAACATAGGTTTATGCAAATGAGTTTCTAGTCCAAGTTTGCATTTGATTAATACCCTTAGGTTTGAGCTAAAATCTCAAAAAATGACACATTTCTAGTTCAGATTTTAACTTTTAGCCTTAACAGTAGTGTTGTTAAGGATACTAGGACCCTCAAAGAATGACCAAATTTACAACATGATATCTCAGACATGGCCGAGTGGAGTCGCATGACACTTTCACATAGCATGCTTTATGAGCTGTTCTCCAAAATACTGTTAAGATTTTTTAAAATTTTCCACTTTTGCATGAGAGGCTATAAAAATAGGACTTTTATGAAAAAAAATCGGAAGTTGTATAAAGCGAAAATGAAATAATTGAGAAACCTGTAACAGTGTTGTTGAGATTTCGTCTTGATCGTTTACGTGGAACTAAATTTGGTTGTGTCATTGGTACTGTTGTGTTTCTATGGATATACCTTTTTGGTAATTTTTATAAAAAAGACATGGTCTCATAAACCAAATTGTAGATTGATGTAAAGTCTAAAATCCAATTCTGCAGGATTTCTACTTTCAGAAAATATTTACATTTACTGAATTAAAATCTATGGTTTTATAGGTATTTAGCTAAATACACTAGAAGTCTATAAAGTCCTACTTAACTTTTTAAGTGCCTACTAGGATTAGATAGTTGTTCACACAAGCCATTAATTCTGAACCACTTTAGCACACGATATGGCGAACTAGCGAAACTTCATTTTTGTCAAATTTCTGAACAGAAATACATGTTGAAAAAATTTCAGTCTGTTGTTAGCTTAGTTTGTAGTGTGGGGATGTCATAAAACAACATTTAGTAGAGTTTGTGACATTTACATAAAGTAATCAGCCTTTGAGAAATCGAAAAATGACAATTTTGGCATTTATTTTTGTGCAGAGTAGGTGAAGACCTCAATCCCTCGATTTTGAGCTCCATTCCTCTCTAAAAAATATTTAAAAGCCTCGTGATATTCCCTTCATGAGGCCTAAAAATTTCCCTCAAGTGATTAAAAATTTACCTTCAAGTTTCAACTTACTTGTAAGTCACAAAGGTTACTGTTTGAAACAGCACAAAATGTTAGTTTTGGATACTTGAGGGCAGACCCCATCAGGGTTAGTGGAAAGGGTGGCGGTGCTATTGATGCTGTTTTGGGTACTCCAGGCAGGGCCCGTCAGGGCTAGCAGAAAAGGTAGGGGTGCTATTGATTGGGGAGTAGAATTTTCCCTTTACCCACAAAATTCCCCTCTCAGAAGGCACAGACACTTCCCCTCAGGTGAATGAGCATTGAACACATTCATACTAGGTTTGCACAAATGTAGAATAAAAAGACGTTGAAAATATTTTTGAGTAAAAAGATTAGACCCATAACTTGGTCTTTTAATTGGTATTGTTGAGATAGAGTTGACTTTGTGCTGTTATATGACAAAAATAACCTCTAAGACAACAAAATTTACAGTAACCAAACAAGTAATGCTCAAGAGATTCGACATAAAACCAAAATGTATTTGATAAACGTCACTGAAATTTTATACCATTCATGTTGTATATAAACATTTTTGTTCAACAGCTTCTTGTTTTTGAAAGTATTTGTATGAAATGAGAGTTGCTTCTAAATTCACGTAAGGCATGTCTCGGCTAAACTAAGTACAAACAGGCTATGGGATCTTCATGAATATTTCACGTCCTTTATCTTTGTTTAGGTGTTGAGAAGAAATAGCCTGCTGGCTTGTATATAAATTATGTATTTTTTCTACATTTTTGTATCGATCTGATGCCTTCGTTTTACACATGAATTATCATTCCCAATCACTGTGTGCTTATTAAAGTTGCTTGGAGTGTCAGGTTCTAGTCACTTTTGGTTAGATAATTTCTGATCTAATAACTGACATGTTAGCTTGGTAATAGTTACTACTTACTTATGAATCATCTATCTGATGACATTTTAAAGTGGTACAAAACATGTTTTTGATCAGGGGAAAATGACTGCCTTTATGCTCTTAGAGTGAAAAAATGTTGGTCAAAATCATGAAAAGGAAAATCCAAGTTTTTGAAAGCGGCCTTTATGATAGTAAGTGCTCTGTCAAATGGAGAATGGTTAATATGTCCAATGTTAGACACAATATAGCAGATGTTGAAATATTATTTTCTTCTTTTTCCATGAAAGATGTGTAGCACCATATGAACAGTCTTCCATCTTCAAGTTTTATATCTTGTTTACCTAATCATCAGACAGTATTTTGAAGGTTATGGACATTCACAAGAATGTTAATACATTGAAAATAACAAAGGGCAATTTTGGCAATTATTTTTGTCTGAAATTATGAGATTTTACTGTATATTTCGTTTTGCTAAATTGGTTCTCAAGACTGTCTGACCCCATGAAACAGGTGGACACAGGCTAGGAACATCTCTCAAACGGGACACCAACCTGGTGGCTCTCACTTGGGTTATTCAATGTTTACAGTAGTTGGCAACACTTTTTTGTTCCTCATTTTGAGATCATCGGAAAATACCTTGGTACAAAAAAAAAGTTTTGTCAACATATAAATTGTAGAAAGTGCATTTTTAATTCTATCTTCATATTGTAGGTGTCAACGCAAGGGGGAACCTTGTATTAAATATTGTGTGCTTCTGTTCTGCCAATGAGCTATAGTCCTTGTATAGCTCATTCCACTGTCACTGTTCAGGATGGTGTGGAGTGTGTGTGTGTGAGCGTGAGCGTGAGCGTGAGAGTGCGTGTGTGTGAGTGCGTGCCTGCGCGTGTGTGTGTGTGTGCCTGTGTGTGTGTGGGTGTGTGTGTGGGTGCGTGTGTATTCTGATCACAATAGACTACTGGTCACAGGTTGGCTTCTATATGTAGAGCAATACCCATTGTACCAGGAAGACTGAATGGACACTTAGGGTTACATAACTGCACAGTTCACTGGCATTCATTCAACTGGTGCCATGTGCATCAATACCCTGCTGCCATGTGCACCAATACCCTGCTGCCATGTGCAGCAGCAGATTACTATTAAATGAGGATGAAACATAGGTGTTAATATGAACCAGACCAGGGCTGTGTTCCATAGATCCAGGACACTCTCATGGGGGACAGTTTCCTAGAGGGAGCTGGTGTTATCTAGTACTTCATGTCTAACATCTGTCAATATCTTAACATCAGTTGAGTGGTTTTATATTTTTTTGAGTTTCTTCCAAGCCTGTGTAATGTAGCTGTTGCTTCTCAAAACTGAGAACATTGCTTAGATTACTTCCCAGAGTCACTATGTCACAATGAATTTTGAGCTAACATGGGAGGTTTGCTCTGGTCAAATAACATAGATTCTCCCGTTCTAATGCCATAGGCAAACTTAGGGTGGGGGAGGGGAGGGGGAGATTGGGCAACTATGTTGGGATACAGGGGCTCACCCAAGATTTCAAAAATAAAGCATCCTAAATGAGTTTCTTAATTCTCATGCTGCCTATGATGTCTGACTTCTTTTTATGACCTCGAGTCAAATTGATGGTGTTGTGTCTAAGCTCGAGCAAACCGCTCACCAAGTCGACAATGGTGAATTTTGGATGGACTGGCGATGGTAAAGTAAAGTGTGATTTACGAGGTGTGTTCAGCTGTTCTGCTTGTAAGGTATCTGAACTCTTGGTAACACGGCTTATTCCTACTTCACTGCGAGATCTCACTGTTCTTGTCACCTGCAAGTGCCATGAAAGTGGCAAGACAAGTCAACTTGTAATTTCTGCTGAAAGAAAAAGAAGCCAGTCTAAGATGTGTTTCTGTACATTGTTACGAAATTGGCTTTTAGCTTTTTAAGTGCATACGCGCACAATTTTGCGCAATATCGAAAAGCTGCTATGTGATGGGCACTTAGACCTCATGCTGTGCCCTGAGTAGAGCTATTGCTATACAAAATGGTTATCTTCATCCAATACTTGTGATACTGAGTCAAATAATGTGCTTAATACAGGTGACAGTGAGTGCACATTTGCCACTCTCCCAGATTTGTGCTTGTACAAAGTGGCGATCAAAAAACAAAAAAACGAACATCTACTCAGCACCTCTGTAGTTGATGTGAGACAATTTTGTAATCATATTTTAGTTTTTCTACTCTAATTTTCGAGCGTTTACTGGCTATTGTTGCGCCCTCTCTACACTAACTTGTATACATCATAAAGCTAACCATCCATCAGAAAGCTGAATATTTTGATGCCTTGCCTTGCAATGCAAATCACAGATATTGACAAAGCAAATTGGATGATTTTTATTATTTATCAAGTATTTTTCAGCAGAGCTCCAATTAACGTTAATAGGGAAAATAGGAAAACCTACTCATGGTTCATTTGGTCATTTATTGCATATGTGTGATTTTGTAAAATTTCTGGGCCAATCTGCTGTGATTTATAATTCCTAATATATTTGAAAGTGTTTGAAAGCAGTTCATCTCATCTTAGCTTTTTAGCATCAACATACCTGTTCTGGGATTTTTGACATCAAAACTTTTGAATTGAATTGAAATTTTACAATTAGAGACTTAGCCACAACTTGCTTTTAAATGAAAAGTTGTCAGCTGTCACTAACATTGATAATACAGACCTAAACTAAATTTGATGTAGAATACAATAAAATCTCACGAATTTAGAATGAAATATGGCTGGCAAGTGAAATTTTGTTTTGTCAAAATTTTCCATATAAGATACGGTACACCAAATCATTGCTTTTCCATGTTTAAGTACTATACCATAGCAACATCAACTTGTTTTTTTGGAGTGAGGCCATTGCATTTTGAAGGACTTTTCGGACAACACATTTGATCACCAGCCATTTGGTTTTGTTGTCCAGCCGACTGGTTTTGAAGTCCGGGCAAGTGGTTTTGAAGTAAGACCAATTGTTGATTCCCCTTGAGTTTGGGACATTCAATATTATTTCGCACACTGAAATTCAATGCACAATTGAATTTTCCATGGTTTTGAAGGTTGAGACTTTTAGCATACGTCATATCTCTTAAATATTGGCCACTGCATTTGTAAGAAGGAAGTCTGAGATAAAATTGTCAAAATAGTTATCAATGCATAATTTGTGTTTTTCATAATTCTTGGATTTGGCACGACCAATATTGCCAATTTCTAAAATATGGTGTAAGCTCCCACCTTGGGCAAATGAATTTTTCCCTATTTTTGAAATGAGAATTTTTATCGTATTTTAGTAATGTTGAAATGAGTCAAAAGAGCCATTTCAAATGTTCTTATATAAAGAGTGGGACCAGGTGCTGGTGACACTGACTGTTCATTACTTACACCAATTTCAGACCAAAGTTATTGGCAGAAATGTGTTGTTTTTTGAGTTTTCAAGGGCTTCTAACATCGTTGGTAATGGCCACAGGTTGATTGTAGACGTACATTATAATTGAACATCTGCGGTACAACAGTTGAACATGAAAATTCATTTAATTTGCTGCTGCATATGTTGTTTTGATAAATGATAATATACAATTATGTACAAATTTACCTGCATAGGTTTGAGAGCTAAAATACTAAATGTTAGGTGAGTTTTTGTTATAACATGGGCATTTTCAAGGAAGTCTTGGCGAAGAATGTGGCATTGAGTGGAGCATTGGCACTTAAAAAGTGAAATTTGATAGGCAGAACATGGCTGAAGATTAACCCAGGGCATCTTCTTTAATCAACTTCAGAAGATAATGATCATAACTTTCATGTCAAAAGAGTTAACACTCTCAATTATTGCAGATTACATCCAAGCTTTCAGTCCAACTATTTGCGACTGATAATTACAATTGCTTCGTTAAATTACTTGATGGTTGAGAGCATCAACTTGAAAGTAAAGCCTGAGGTGCTTAATGAGCAGTTAAGTAGTTTATTGACTAGACCATTAACTTCTGTCATCTTATTGTATAAATTTATCAACACACAATCAAATACATCAATGACATGTTATTTGAGGAGACTGGTGTTGTTTGAAGAGACTGGTGTTGTTCGAGGAGACTGGTGTTGTTCGAGGAGACTGGTGTTGTTCGAGGAGACTGGTGTTGTTCGAGGAGACTGGTGTTGTTCGAGGAGACTGGTGTTGTTCGAGGAGACTGGTGTTGTTTGAAGCTGTCCTAACTTAAGGCCCATTCATACTAACGTGGAGGTGTGGATGTTTTTGGGTAGTTAACTGGTTAATTTGGGGTGTTGCGGTCAGTATGACTGGTTAACTTCGGTCCTGAATCAAAGTTAACTGCACCTGTTAACTTTGCAGTAAACAAATGAATTTAACAGCGGAGCGTCGACGCTGCGGTGCAGTATGAACGATCAACTTCAATCCCATTGAAGTTATCGCCAGGGACTACTGTTAACGTCAACAATTAAAGGGCAGTGTGGTCGCTAGTTGTTGTTTATATTTTGCTCGAATAATCACCAAACCAATTAGAAATATGTTTTATGCCATTAAGCGCATGTAAATGTTCCCAAATTGTAATTAAAAAATCTTAGCGTGCACGTGATGCGTTAGTGCTGCCTGACGATAACTTCGATGACAACAGCGTCACCTACCATTTACTTCGATGTCTTTTAGCTACCGAAGCTGGTATGAACGGTTCTGTTAACTTTGCAGTTTACCTCTACGCTCCTCTCAGACCGGAGTTAAGTCAGTGTGAAAGGGCCTTTAAGGAAATGCGCACCTTTACTAAAAACTTGATAGAGGGCTCTGGTAGTTGTTTACCTGTTTATTCTGTAGGGTTGAAAAGTTGCTTTTATTTCCTCCAAGTGTACAACTGATATAAACCGTAGGAAAATTGTTTTATCATTAGACTAAACAGTTGGGACAAAATTGTGCTAAAATAATTTATATTTTTACGAACAAGATAGTCAGTCTGAAACTTTTACGTGAAGTTGATAGGGAGTTGGAGTAAAATGTCCAATTTAGATTTCAGTTTGGTTGACAAGTTTTGTTATTTATAAAGGATATTTAGCACCAAGTTGAGTGTTTCATCATTTTTAAGATGTATGCCATATCTACCACCAATCTATGATATGATGTATACCATAGTTACCACCAGTCTATAATGATATGATGTATCAAAGCTACCACCAGTCTATGATGTATACCATAGCTACTACCAATCTATGATGATATGATGTATACCATAGCTACCTCCAGTCTCATTGCTACTACCAATCTATGATGATATGATGTATACCATCGCTACCTCCAGTCTCATAGCTACTACCAATCCATGATGATATGATGTATACCATCGCTACCTCCAGTCTCATAGCTACTACCAATCTATGATGATATGATGTATACCATAGCTACCCCCAGTCTATGATTTATTACCATAGCTACCACCAGTCTATCACAACAATATTAGAAAGCTTTGTAAAACAAAAAAATAGAAATTCACTTGTCCGTCATATTGTTCTTTATTTAAATTTGTGTGATTTTACTACATTTTTGTGGGGAAATCAGTGTAGAATTGAAGTAAGTACTCATGTCGGGAAACCGAAAGTACAGAATTCTATCCAAATGTGAAGCTTTGCACAGACTCAGTATAGATTGTAGTGTGTAGGCCTAGGTAAGTTCAGTAGACGCAAGGTTCTCCTTAAGGAAGCTAGCATGACTTGTTGATTCGCTTGTAATACATGGCATGTCGTTTCGTGTTACGTTTTGGCAAGATGCTACAGAATGCACGCCAGGGCTACAAGTTTTAAGCGAGAAAATAGAGATGCCATAGTGAGATATCACCATGCATCACAAGTAAAGCATATGTGATCACGTTAACTTCACTTGTAAGTGCTGC
The DNA here is from genome assembly GCA_002633005.1 of Phoronis australis. Lineage (NCBI taxonomy): Eukaryota > Metazoa > Phoronida > Phoronidae > Phoronis > Phoronis australis. Next base: position 1,607,435 of record NMRA01000023.1, on the reverse strand, counting down.
GTGTCTACAGAACGCAGCCTTGTGTTGAATATTTCATTTGTAAAATGAACCGGTGTGCTGGATACACACTGACGCTATGGTGATCATTATGTTAAAAACTCTCTGATTGGCAGTCTCTAAAATTGGGTATTCTGGAAGCCATGCAACTTAATCAATATAATGTTTGTGGAAAAAGTTAGCGAATGCACATTCCCTTTCTCTTGCCATATACAATGAGTGCTTGATGAGTCTTTAATGCAGGTCTAATTGGAGCCAGCATGATCTTATTCAAACGCTAAGGGATTGGGCTACTGGTAGTTGAATATCAAATTTATAAAAACATGTTGAAGGTTGCACTACCTTGCAGTAATTGGCCACACAGTCTAGGGTGTCAACAATGATGTCAAACTTTCCTGGAACATTTGGTGTTGGGTCATAGCTAACAGCCTTTGATGCTGTGAGTAATTCGGAGACCGCACAGAAGGGAGACGGGTTAATCTGTTGTTTTCCATGCTGGAAGCTATTGTTCAATAAACCAAATTTTGAGTTCCAACTTGTAGACAGTTTTTTAACGTATTAAGGAGCAATTGCTCAGTTCTGCTTTCGATAGTGTTGTGGGCCTTATAAGTGACAATATCCCTTTAAGGCTTTCCCCTCTGATTTTTGAGTTTCTCAATTTAAATGTATTGTCATTATCTTGAATAAGTGTATTGATATTACAGTCAGAATTCTCTAGTTTGGGTCGTTCTCTTAAAACTGGGACACTAAAATTCAAGTCAAAACTGAATTTTCTCGATTCTGGAGGCATTCTGGGATATTTGACTTATCTATTTCTAAAATTTGGCATAAGCTCCAACCTTGAACAAAATAATTATTTTGTCACTGTCCCAAACTTGAGAATTTCTATTGTAAACATAGAACAAACAATTCTATACAGTAATGTGTAATTATGTAACGTATGCAGTGTTTTTCTGTTTTACTCATGTATTTAAAAATACATGAGTAAAACAGAAAAACGTAATACAAAGGATAACATTTCCAGCAAAATTAATAATTTACCACCCATTATGTGACCTCATCATTTATGCCCGCTACAATTCACCTACACTCCTATGTGTATGGCATATCACACAGACCAAAAACATAAAAATCTTGCGATTAGGCGATCTTGTGTGTCCCATTGTATCAAAGCCGGTCAGCCGGACTGAACCAATTTGAGACATTCTGCCATTGCAGCAGTTTGGAACTCGCTCGAGTCATGTTTGAAAACCTCTGAGCCATGCTTGAAGTTTTACGCCATGTTTGAAAAGCCAGATTTTATTTTGTTTTACAAGTCAAGTGATTGAAATTGTACGTCATAGCATTACTTATATTTTTACTACTTAGCTGAATAGTGACGTGCTTCACAAGTGAAAATAATATGCAACCTCTAGTTGATTTTGTGAGTTAATAACATGAAGCAATTCAAAACATGATGACCAGATTGCGCCATTTTGTAATTTTATCTCGGGGAGAATCCTGTATTGTATATAGCAATTCTCCTCTCAGTTTGCGGAATTGCTGAAACGGTCATTTTTCATTTTCAATAGTGATTACTTTTTTGCAAATAGTGGATAACTTCAGCAAATGTTTTATGACGTTTATAAATTGCAAACCTTGCTTGGAATAGACTAAACTGTTTTTTATTTTTATTTTTATGCGCCCACATATTTATATGTGGACGCATTATGCTGTCATCTCTGTCCGTCCATGCGGCGTCCGTCTGGTGTTCGCTGTTCTAACTCCAAAACCGTTTGACGTATATTCATGAAATTTTGCACGTGTCCTTTCATGGATGGGACGGCATGAGCGAACTTTCAGATGGATTCGACTGCCGGTCTGCCCCTAGTGGCAATTTTAGTTTTTTGCGCTTACCTCTATATCTTCAAAGGTCTTCATAGTATTTTCATCATAAAATTTGGCATGTAGACATCTATTAGTGAGGTGACACCATCCACCTGTTTTGGGATAGATTCGGCGTAATTTGCGCCACTTAGTGACCATTTTTACTGTTTTCGAGTATGTTTTTAGTTGGCCACCCCTCTGTCAACCAAACCGCTCTAAGGATAATTGTGGAAATTGGCATGTGTGCTCATACTATGAAGAGGACGGCTGACGATTTTCCCACGATTTTGACGACTGTGGCACCTCCTAGTGGCAGTTACGTTTTTTTGTGCCTATGGCTGTATCTCCTAAACCATCTGCAGGATCTTTACTAAATTTAATAAGTGCATTTATATGATGTTGAAAAAGGAGGACGACGACTTTTGGACATATTTGACTACTGGTGTGCCCCCTGGTGGCAATTTAATTTTATTTATGTTAGCCTCTGTATCTTCAAAGGTCCTCAATGTATTTTCAAAGAATTTGGCGTACAGGCTTCTGTTTCATGTGGTGACACTATCTTTCTGTTTTCAGATGGATTCGACATAGTTTGCGCCACCTAGTGGTCATTTTTACCGTTTTCGAGTTTTTTTGGCGTCCACCTCTCTATCAACCAAATCGCTTTCAGGATAATTGTGAAAAATCTTTTAAACCGTTTGCAGGATCTTTATTAAATTTAACAAGTGTATTTATATGATGTTGACAATGGACGACGATGACTTTCAAACGGATCTGACTACTGGTGTGCCCCCTGATGGCAATTTTAGATTTTACGTATCTGTATCTTCAAGGGTCCTCAACGATTTTCATAAAATTTTGAATACAGGCATCCGCTGGTGAGATGACGCTATCCTCCTGTTTTTTGATGGAATCGAGGTATTTTGCGCCACCTAGTGGCCATTTTTGCTGTTTTTTGGCGTCTGCCCCTCTATCAACTAAACCATTCTAAGGATGGTTTTGAAAATTGGTGTTCTCTGTGTGAAGAGGATGGTTGACGATGACGTTTCCACTCGTAGTTTTGTTTTGTTTTGCGCCCATAGCTGTATTTCCTAAACTCACTGCTGGGTCTTTTTTAAATTTAGTAAGTGTATTTATATGAAGCTAACAACTGACAATGACGACTTTGAGGTGGATCCAATCAGCATTGTGCCCCCTAGTGGCAGTTTTCATTTTATTCTGTTTCCTTTGTTTCTCTGAAGTTCCGTGACAGATTTCTATGAAATTTGGTGAATAGCTTTCTACTAAATTAGCGACATGTTCACATTTTTGGATGGATTGTACGTTGCGTCATCCAGTGGCCATTTTTATGACCAATAAACAACCCTAAAAGCATACCGTTTGTGATGCATTCGTGGGCGCATTTCAACGCTCTGCGTTGCTCTTGTTTATTTTTGCCGAGAAATGGAATTTCACTTGTCTGCCATTTCATGTACTAAAGAAGTGAAGATTTGCCAGACTTTCTTTATTAATTTTTTGTTTTCAAACTCTGTTTAACTTGACTGTCTTAAGGGTTTGTATTTTTGTACCAGTATTGAATTAGTTGTGCGTGTGAAACATACATAGACAAAAACCAAATGTCTAGTTATTTCTTCCCCATTAATATAATTACGTTGATCGCTAGTCTAACACTTACATATTAAGACAACCATTTCTCTTACTTAAGTGGTCTTTGTAGAGACACTTTCTCTTAATTGAAATATCTCTGTTAACCCCCGATCCATCTTGAGAGACCTGTATCCAGCTATGCTATGAGGGTCTCGTGGGTAATCAGTTAGTTTCATCTAATGGCTGAATTGGGCACTTATAATTGTATGTAATCAAGATTGTGAGCTGCCTGGTGATTGGACGAACTTTGAATACAGTGGCCTTCATACAGTCGAACATATTGGATAGCTTAACCTGCACACAATGCTGATTGTTTTTCTGTCAAATACCGTACTCGTCCGGCTTACCACCCATGCTGGGGTTACCGCCCATGCTCGACGTACAGTCCGCTCCTGAAATTTTCGATTTTTCATTTTTAAGTGCCAATGCCCTCCCCAATTTTTCGTGATCGAGACTTCCTTAAACATGTCTGTGCTTTTGTGAACGATCGTCGCACAAAGCTAAGATTCCAAAACTTACGCTAATCTCTTACCTTTCAGTGACAGTCGGTCAGTTTTAGCGGAACTGGGACCTTGTCTTACTATGGCGGTAAAATGCCTGTATTCCCCAACTCATTACCGAAGGAGACCTAGTTGCTTCCTTAAGCTCACACACGGAACTCGTGTCAGCGTGTAGTGATTACTGAGACAATGTTTGTCGTATGTATTTCATTGCCGTGGAAGAACCAGCAAAGCGGTACTTGACAGGAATTTCAAATCTGTGGCTTACATTTCTGTGATTTCCCGTGACAGTACATGAAACGCCACCACCCTGAGCAATGAAATAAGAAAAAACAAAATCACACTCGGCTGGTACATGACCAACGATATTGGAAACTCCACCGACATTATTTTGGACGGAAATCGCTCTCTGTAATTTTTTGTTTCTTGCTAAGACTTACCATTCTTGTGTCATAGAAAATTTTCCAGCAACTGTTTTGTTGACTGTTCATTCCTTGCTGATTGTTGCCCATTGTAGGTTTTTATTTCTTTTGTCTCATCAGTAGCTTGAGGCCAACTATTTTTTGGTTGAAATTGGACAAACGGAGGTACTGTGCCGGCCATTATTGACTTTTTCATTACGGAGCCATAGCTTCGATGTCCTTGGACAGATCTTTCAGATATTTGCTGTGTCAGGGGTTATTTGGGGAATGCTGTGTATCTGTTTCTTTCTACAGCTTAAATGGCTACTCATTTTATTGAGTGACTTTTTGTTGCACTTTTGTTGATTTAGCTTATGATATACTTATAAGGCTATATTTCTTAGTCATGTTCATAACCACCATCATCATTTTGCATTAAATTTCACCAAGTATCTAATCCTAGAACGCTTTGGTTTATTTTTGTCTTTTTAATTTAAAGGGTAAGCCAGTCTTAAACGAGTTACAAAAAGTGCATTCTTACAAATTCTTTCTGTCGATGAAGGCAAAATACAAGAAACAAATATGTGAATTAGCAATGCAAAAGTGTTATCTTGTAAATTTTAAACTTTGATAAAAACTTCATGTCTTAAAATTGTGACAGAACAGATATTTAAGGCTTGTTTCAGTTGCGTGTAGTATTTCTAGTTCGGAGACTTTGGTCACGTTCGTGACAATAGGCCATGCGTAATGAAGTTTGGCGAATTCTCAGAACACTAATGTCATCATAGTCAGTTAATCTCGCATTTGCAAAGCACAACAATTCCCATTAATGATTGATACATCCCCAGGCTAATTTGTATTTGCATAAAGAACTTCAGTTATTGTCTTTTATTGTCCGCCTAAAGAAACAATGTGCCCTTATTCCTGGCTTGAGTAATACAGGTACTTTCTACTGACCAGGTGTACATATGGGTGTGGGCCTCTTGACTATTGCTGTAGAGCATATGTTTTTTATTAGTGATGAATCAATTATGCAAATGGTCCTTTCTGATGGAGAATTTCCAAATGATTATTTTTATGTAATGTGCTGTCCTCTATTGGTTGTCATCTGTACTAACTATAGAACTGGAGTTGTGCCTACTTTCTATACCAGTTCATACACTGCCTTCCTGCAAAACAAAGTACTGTCCATAGCAATTGTTATTGCTTCATGGAGGAAACAAATGAAGAAATTTAAATAATTATCCCTATTTATTTACGTGTTTAAAAATCTCTACTTTCTTAATACAATAAAAAATTGTTAGAACATAATGTATTGAGACCTTGTTCACCTGAGATGGATGGTGGTCATGCCTCGTGAAACGGGAATAATTGGTTAAAGGGGAATTCCCTCTGGTCATCACTGATTTCCCCAAAAACTGACATTTTGCACAAGTGATTTTAATCTTGAGGGGAATTTATTAATCAATAGAGGGCAATTTTGGACCTGATGCGGGGAATTTTACACTCTTCTTAATATTTTTTTTTGTAGAGAATGGGATATTGATTACCTTGCTGCCTCACTTTTTTGTTTCTTGGCATTAGTTTTTGGCATACTCAGTTACACAAGATGTGTGAATCTTGCACCAAAGTTTCAATATGTAGTGGATGATCACAAAGCCACAAAAAGAAATAATTTTTCCAAATCATCTCACCTGAGGGATAAGGTACTTGTGCCTTCTGAAAAGGTAACATTTGCGGAAATGGTTCTAACTTGGGAGTAATTTCAATCATTGAAAGGGACTGTTTGAGTGTGATGAGGGGAATTTCGAGTGATTTCTAATTATTTTTCATATGATACGGGAATGGAGCCGATATTCGGCCCCGAAATTAAGTTATCGAGGACTGTGCAGTGTTGTAGCTCTATGCGTCTCTCTGCTGTGTTGTCCCCATCCAGCTTTGTTCAACATGTCTGTGCAAGGCACCATGACAGTGACCATGTCGCGTAATCACATGATCATTGTTCCAGTTGCACCGACCATCACCAGCATCTCTGGCAACATGTATGTACTGGAGTCTCAAACAGTGACCTTGACCTGTACAGCAACAGGAGTGCCAAGCCCCAACTTGGTCTGGGAGAAGGATGGCAAGGCTATTCAATCCAGCGTGCGCATCAAGATTAGTGGGAATGTCACAATCATCAACTTCCAGCGATTGGACGCGGGCGTCTATACGTGCAAGGCTAGGAACTCAGTTGGTGAAACGGAAAAGGATGTCCACGTGATGTTAGCAGGTACAAATAGTGTAGAGCTGGATATGATTAGAAATAATGTGAATTAAACATAATCGTGGTGGTCAGTGGTTGATGAGGAGAATGGTTGAGATAAACTTGTTCCTTTTCCAAACGTTTGACCAAAATGAATGCGCCAAGTGGAGCATGGGGCATTAAAAATATTTTTTAAAAAATGGGGACTGTGTGGTGACAAAAATTGACAATTTGGGTCAAATCGCCAGAAGTTACATTTAGCACCTTTATGTACAAAAGCGAAAAGGATTGTTTTAATGTCTACAAGGGCGTTTAAGGTAATTTTTTTAAACTTTGATGATAGATGCTTAGATGAATGTGTGTGCCAACCCAAATGATGGACACTTCAATTTGCAAGAGCCTCTGTGAGTTTTGTTGTGTTTAGTTTTGGATGCCCTTGTAGCGGAATGTGTTGTGTTAGATTTTGTGAACATTTGTATAAGTTGTTCTGTGTTTCAAAGATGGACCGTACTTAATTAACCCGCCAGTCAACATGACTGAGAATGAAGGTGCAGAGGTGCGACTCCCCTGTGAAGCAGGAGGCTACCCAACGAACATCACGTATAGGTGGGAAAAGGAAGGTGAAGATGTCTTTCTTGTGGATGGACTTAAGGATCGCGTGGAGATCTTTGCAGAAGGGTCGCTTCACATCAAACCGTCACACCGTGATGACACCGGCTGGTACAAATGTCGTGCCTACAATGGAATTGGCAGACCGAAGGAGAGACGGTGTTATCTTAGCATTACTTGTAAGTACAGTCAAACTTTTCTAAGAACACAATGAATGAAAACGACAACTACAGACAGTAACATGTAATAAAAATGGAGTGTTCTGAGCAGTACACGTTATTGATGCAAGGAAAAATGTTAAAACTAGAACAGGAAAAATAGGTCAAGTACATGTGGTAAGAGAGGGCCGTCACTCACCTGTGAGGAGAGGACCCATCAGGCCATTGCATTTTTCTTGGAATTGGATTACCCTGAGTAGTAGGGGTGGACCATGGATTCCCATGAATGACTTTCTTTGCATGTTAATACCCTTACATCAGTCCACATTCAGCTTTCCACATTGACGCTGTTCACACTGAGGGTCAGATTTTCACAGTTAACTTCTGAATCAAGGGTCTTTATGAGCTGGAAGCGGTTCCAACCTTAAGGGCATTTTTCAATCATTGGAATGGAATTCTTGGGCTTGACGAGGGGAATTTCCTGTGATTTTAAAACATTTTTCACATAACGAAGAATTGTCGTGAGGACTTGACAGGGACCTCAGGGGTCTCACACTCCACTGATTTATCCACATTATTTTGAAAACACTTTGCCTGATCACACATTGTGTCTCATAACAGAGATAAGCATACCTGCGTCTGACGCAGCAAGTAGAACTACTCTCGTTTATCACAGCGGTGTAGACTCACAGTTGAACTGTGGTTTTTTGTTGACCCCAGACCGTCCGGGGTTGCACCATTTACCAACTCCGGATGGTCTCTCACGACGATTTATCGTTATGAGATGGGAATGGGGTTGATATTCGGCAACAAAATTGAGACTTCGAGGTTGAGTCCTTAAAAATAATGAGGACATCCATAAGGAGAGAGAAGTGTAGCACTGTAGATAATTGCTGCAGAATCAGAGTGATACTGTGGTATTTTGTGATGTGGTCGTTATGGCGGCTATAAACCCGCTAAAAATTAACTTTTCATTTAGATGACCATGAGATAGATCTTACTCTAACATTTGTGGTTTTGTTACCCCAATGCCTAAGCGACCCCAAGTCAGACTGCGACCAACCCATTCTAATCTATTCACAAATTAATGCTCGTGTCTTAGCTGCGATGCTGAAGAAAACTTATTCGCTAATTTTTCTTATGCATCAATTTTAAAAATTCAAAGATGGCTACTATTTACTTTTCAATTTATAAACAGTCATGTAGGTCGTTTGTCTTACATACTGTTAGTTTTTTTTACTTTAAAACTCGTACGCTAAAGAGGTGTGTTGGTTTACGACCGCAATCATCGTATTCAGCACGTTCAGCCAAGCACTTGAATACCGACTAGCTCACTTCAATNGTAGACTCACAGTTGAACTGTGGTTTTTTGTTGACCCCAGACCGTCCGGGGTTGCACCATTTACCAACTCCGGATGGTCTCTCACGACGATTTATCGTTATGAGATGGGAATGGGGTTGATATTCGGCAACAAAATTGAGACTTCGAGGTTGAGTCCTTAAAAATAATGAGGACATCCATAAGGAGAGAGAAGTGTAGCACTGTAGATAATTGCTGCAGAATCAGAGTGATACTGTGGTATTTTGTGATGTGGTCGTTATGGCGGCTATAAACCCGCTAAAAATTAACTTTTCATTTAGATGACCATGAGATAGATCTTACTCTAACATTTGTGGTTTTGTTACCCCAATGCCTTAGCGACCCCAAGTCAGACTGCGACCAACCCATTCTAATCTATTCACAAATTAATGCTCGTGTCTTAGCTGCGATGCTGAAGAAAACCTATTCGCTAATTTTTCTTATAATGCATCAATTTTAAAAATTCAAAGATGGCTACTATTTACTTTTCAATTTATAAACAGTCATGTAGGTCGTTTGTCTTACATACTGTTAGTTTTTTTTACTTTAAAACTTGTACGCTAAAGAGGTGTGTTGGTTTACGACCGCAATCATCGTATTCAGCACGTTCAGCCAAGCACTTGAATACCGACTAGCTCACTTCAATCGTTTACAGCACCATCAAGCCTTTGATGTGCTGAGGACTTCGCTGGATACTCTGGGGGTAAACATTGCACATTTTCTCGGCCACTTGCGCGCAAATCCTGTTAGCGTAAGATTTGCCTAATGCATAAGATTTTCAATTATTTGTAGCAACGTAATTTTTATGTGAAGTGGGGAATTATCGTATTCATTTACTTCGAAGTCTCAATACAGCCATCTGCAAATGGTAGATTGTGTTAATACTGGTCCATTAGGATGAAGGTATAGGCCCGTTCCAAGAAACCAACTTAAGTTCATTTTTGACTTATGTCTAAGATTTGTCTTAGCTTCCAAGCTATGAAACTTCCACATTCGGTAAGATAGTTAAAATTAAGTCAAAACTCAAATCAAAAACGTAATACTTAAAGATCTCTTTCTTTAAATGGACTTGAGACAAATTTAAGTTCTATATTAAAATTGACTGAAATTTAAGATTGTTTTAGCTAAGTCAGTTTTCTTGGAACAGGCCCATGGTTTTTATCCAATTGTTGGTACATCTTTAGTATATTATCGGAATCTTATTCTGTTTGTGCAAAAAGATGGGGGAAAAGGTATGAGCTCTGAGTGCCCTATTAGTCATGAGTGACATATTTGTTCATGGGCCATGATTTCTTGAGTTGACAACTTTCAACATTCATACAACTGTGTAGTTACCTACCAGATGGTGCATTTAATTGACTCTTGTCTTGCACCCAACCTCCATTAGCAATGCAGTCTAGTGAACAATTCGAAAACGAGGCCATTTGGTCAGATTTTCACCATACTAAGTCACGACTTGAAGAACTTTATCATTCAAATTTTCTGTAATTTTTCTCATTTTCTGTAATGCTTCTGTGACAAATATTATTTAAGTGCACCGTACTCAATGATTTCGATTGTATACTGTTCCTTTTAGGATTGAACCTTACGGAAATAGAAGCACAGTTTTACTGCTAACCAAAATGAAGTGTGTATTCTAACTCAAATTATGCCTGTTCAGGTTGTAAAATCATGCATTTTATGTTCAAGTGATTTCAATACACCTTGTCCTCATCCTTTATTGACTAGTGAAGAACCAGATTCCAGAGTTGTTAAGCAGCTGACAGTAGCTGCACGCCCCCTATTTGATATTGTTGGAACTAAAAACTAATCAATTTCCATTTCAAAGTATTGACAACAGATGGCATCACATTGCTTTCTAGTGTAATCAGTACAAACAAAGGCTATCTCTGTGATGATGTGTTCATGTATTAAATTCACTTCACTTTTAGTTGTAGTTCCTGAAAATAATTTACGCCAGTCAAGTAGAAATTGGCAAGAAAACTATTATTGAAAAATTCTCAAGTTTGGGACTGTGGAAATTAATTATTTTGATCGCTGCAGGAGTTTTTTTCCAAATTTTAGAAATAGGCAATCATGGCTGTTGCAAATTCAAGAATTACAATCTATGACAAATGATGTTATGTACTATGAGGTTGATGAAAACGTTGCTTCTTGAACTAATTTGTGTAACAGCCAAGTCTATTTTCAGGCTCTATTGATACAAAACACAGTGTCCAGTCTTCAGAAATTCTATTAAGCTTGAATTTCGGTGTCCCAAATTGTAGAGGCTGTCCCAATTTTTTTCTTAACTTTAACAGTGTTAGCTGGGGTGGAGTAGATAGTTCCAGACTCCAATGTCATGAACCCCTTCACAATAGCAAACATTTCACAATTTTTAATTTTGTGAGAGGACTGCAGTGATTTTTGGTGGACCCAGTCGTCTCAAAATCAGGAAGATAAGGTAAGACAAAAATTAAAGTTAAATAATAAATGATTTCTTTCATCCATGTTCAGACTGGGAGTCATTTAACATGTTGATTTGATGGTTTGATGAGCCAAAAGTGTTGATTTGATGAGCCAAAAATCTTGATTTGATGGTTTGATGAGTCATAAGTGTTGATTTGATGGTTTGATGAGCCAAAAATGTTAAAACAAGATGTGAAATACTACTCTCTAAATCTCCATCTTCATCACATGTAAACTATAGGTGGCACTTTGTGACAGCTAATTTCAACGTGCTGTTGCTATATCAAACAAGGGTTGTTGAACAAATTATTCCCTGATGTAAATGTCAAGTAAATTCAGTATTTTATCAATTAAACTAGGAGTTAGTGATTTACTAAAATCAAGAATGTTGATTTTTATACGCCCATATATAGACATGGGATTGTATTGCCATCATGTCTGTCTGTCTGTGTGTCCTGTATCCGCCAATGTATCTACAAAGTTGTTAGTAGGATCTTCATGAAATTTGGCAGGCATGACAACGTGTGGCAGGAATTTTTAGACTGGTCCGACTACTGGTGTGCCCCCTAGTGGCAATTAAACTTTTCATGTTTCTGTATCTGCCTTGTTTCTTGATGGATTTTCGGTAAATTCGGGTACTGATGTGTCTCTATTGAGATGACGATACCACCTTTCTAATTTTGAACAAATCTTTAGAGTTTGTGACCACCTAGTGGCAGTTTTCATTACTTATTAGTCTGTATTTGGAGTCTGCCTCTGTACCAGCTAAACCGTTTGAAGGATCATTATGAAATTGACAGGTGTGTTCTTGCTGACAGGTTCAACTATTATAGCACTTCCTAGTGGCAGTTTGTTTTTCCTCCCGCTTTGTGTTGCCTTAACACTTTATAAGATCGTTGAACTGCATACTGGCATCATTTTTGTTTGTCCTGTGCAAATGCAATGGGGGCTGGGCTCAATTCCTTCCTACATAAATTCGGTGTTCATCAATATGTTGATAACCTGTTACTTTGAATAATTGACAGATGACTCCTAAGTTAGTATCTGATTGGGCCATGTCTAGTGCTGTTACCTTCAAGATATTTATAACTCAATTACTGATTCCTGTATGGGGATGATAATTAAAAATTAAAAGACTGAATAATTTATGACACTGTCGTAATTTTTGTGTGATTTAATAAACGACCACTCATGGGCATTTTAGATGAAGAAAGTATTGATCCAACATGTCACAAAGGAGCAGTTAAAATCGGCAATTTGTAGTGCCTGAATATCTGTAAGCATTACTGCAATCACAACAATGCAATTAATAAGCACCCCTATTATCTCGCTTTTCTTTTAAGTTTGGCTCCGAGTTAGTCTTAATTAATCAGATACGCATACTAATACAGAACAAAAATTGCAGTGCCTCTCATTAACTTTATGTTGTAAGCACAATACTATAAGAAATCAATACTTGAGGAAGCAAAATGGTTTGTAAGTTAAATTGTATTTTATTATTTTTTTAATGCAACATGCAGCGCCAAATTAAATGGTTTCCATATTCAAGATTTGTACCACAGCTGCCATGTGACAATATTTGCAGGCAGTCACTACAGTGTTAGATGTCCTTGAAAATGAAAAAAGTGTAACGTTGGCAGTTACTTTTGTCAAGAATTGGAACAATTTTTTCGTAATTCATTTTTAGTACTCTGATATTGGTGGTAAGTAAAGTGGCTCAAAAAGTACATCAGTTGTTGACCTTGTCCCAGGTGACCTTTGACCCCCAGTTATGAAATGTGAGTAGTGGGCTAGGCTCCTCTGAGCTTGTTCTTGCATGAAGAACCAGATCATACAGGACCATGTAAATTGACCTATCGCAAGCTCCACCCCCTTGCGTAATGTCGAGTAACAGACAATAAGTGTTACCCGGCAACGTATTGTTTGTCGGGTAAAATGACGGCTTGGAAACGAAGGTGTGTCAATAATGCTGCGATCTAAATGGTCAGTTAAGCCGTCACTCAAAATCCTGGTGATAGGTCAATTGTCTAGTGTCTCAAGAAGCTTAGGAGGCACAGAACAGTTCTCAAGGGGTATGCCTGTCACAACACACGTCAATGGACTCTTCGCACTTTCTTCACTCCGTCAAAAACAGCATGCACATAAAGAAAAGTTTTGAGTCATTTCACATCACAAGCCTTACAGATGAGCACAGAAACTTTGTACTCTCTTGTATTTTTGACCCTTTCACTCCCAGTGAAAACCAAGCTAGACTATGAAAAATAAGGGCAAAAAAATGCAAAATCGGCACTTTTGACCCCAAAACCACCACTTCCCTGCCGATGCTCGACTAAAGCCAACATAAGATTCTGAAAGCAAATTTCCTACCAATTCCAAAAATGTGGTCCAAATGCACTGTCAACCAACTAGTGTTTTTTCAAATCTGGTTTATTTGAGGGCTACCTGAAATCATGGCCAATTTCACGGTTGCTACACAGCAATTGCAACAGGGGCCACCATCTTGAAGAAGAGTGCAGCTACAGCCGAGAAAGTGGCCTTTTTTCATTCTCAGCATGTTCAAAAATACAAACAAACCACATTCACTGAGCCTACAGCCTACATGCAATGCCTGCTTACAAAATGCCCTCAAACTTGGCCTACCCCAAAATTTTAATGTTTTGGAAGTGCAAATTGGCCGCGGCCGCAGCCTAACTGTTCAATGCCACCTTAGGACATTACTTGTGTGCACTAGCAAAATAGCTGCCGCTGAAACAACTGGGCAATCTTTAATTGTGGTAGTAAGCTCTGACTTCAAATGGTATTCCCAGTTTCCCATTCAGTTTACAAGGAATCTCCTGAGTGTCATGCGTCAATGGAATGCATCCCGGATTGAAATCACTAAAACTATTAGCTGAAGAGTGCAAAAAGAGTTACAAAATTTTTGTTGAAGAGACTTCCTTTATCAGTTTCGCAGAAAACTAATCATCCTTCTTTGTTTTTGTTGAGAACTGTTCCACTTAAATTACTGGTCTATTATTGACTGGCTGTAGTCCTACTGAAGTCATTAGCACATTGGCCAATTATGAGCTGAAGTTAACCTTGTTACGTGGTGTAAGTTAGCCTAACCACTTGCCCTTTTGAAGAGAAACAGTTCTGGTTAAGTCAATAAGCTATTCGACAACGATCATCACTAACGACCCTTTGCTAGGATTCATGTGAAACTTCAATTTAAGGTTATGTAGGAGATTAGAAAAGTGTCCAAATTTGGCTAATTTTGGAACATCATGTTACAGAAATGCCTGATCGGATTTATGTGAATGTTTCAGATTCTATACTTTAATGCATAGTTCCTCAAAACACAGTCCAATTTTGTTTTTAAAATGTTTCACTTTTGCACGAGGGGTTATCAAAAAACTGTACTTTTATGATTTTCATAAAACGCATAAAATGAAAGCAAATTATTGCCGATTTTAACTGGCCTAGTTTGATATGTGCCCACTTTCTTCACTCAGTGTCGTGGGCTGGAGTCCCACTGGGTCACACTGCCAGACCCTTGAGTCAGGTTTCTATGTCCTCAGCTTGGTTTTAACTGTATATTGATAAAGCATAAAAATGGTTCCAGGTGATTAGTGCAATGGGCCCACATGCGCGGTCTGGGCATATCAGACCGTCTGCAATTATTTTTGAAAAGCAAATTATTTTTAAAAAGTGTAGCAATTTTTTTGAGATCCTATCTTGAACATTAACATCAAACAAAATTCCATTGTTTTGCTACAAATGTTGCCTTTTTCCCATAATTTTATTTAAACGACATGATCATGTTACACTATTAATGGCAGAATGGTAAAAAGTAAAAAATTGAATTCTTTCGAAAAATACTATCTTTTTACTGAGTTAACACCTAAAGTTTTACAAATATTTTGCTAAATATGCAGACTTAAACGAAGTCACTAAGATTTAATGATGAATATTTGTTGACATTGTTTTTCAAAATTACAATTCTTGTCTAGGGAAATCTTAATCATACATTTTCAGGCTTTTGAATTTCATGGCTTTTATTAGTTTTGTACACTGATTTCTCTTTAGTGCACACTTTATGGTCTATGGCTGAGCAATCTTCTGCTCATGTTTTTTATTCTCCTCTCAACAGCAGTCATCTGTCAAAATTAATACTTGGGACATTTTTAAAAGAAGGCCCGTTTTTTAGGGTAATTAAAAAAATCCAACACGTTTACCAATGTATTGACAGTACCTAAGAATAAATCTAAAGTTCAAACAGAAAAATGACTGCAGTTTAAGGTTTGACTATTTTCATCAAAATGGCAGCCATTTGATTTTGTACAAAAATGGCAGTCATTTGATTAAAAACAATCACGCGACGTTTTAAGTCCTGAATTGAGATTTTTCGGTCATTAAGGATTCAGAAAATACGAACTTTTCTTGTTGGAAGTGGACACTTAATTTTATGAAATGTGGAAAGACTTCAAGAAGGTTGAAGCTTTCTCTTCATGAAGGGTTTTTGTTGTCTTATGACAAGTTCATAATAAGTCTCTTGTAAGCGTAACCTACCTGTGCATTATGTCATCATTTTAATAATTGTGAATTTAATACATGGGTGATAATAAGTATGCCATTGCCATATTAAAATTCTTGTAGATGTATTGATAAATCTGCATTGCACTAGTTTCTCTTAACCTTTTCAAATGTTTAGAGGCTGTATGGGCGAGTTGACCAGAGTGAGAATTTTTCGGAAGCCAACCTGTGTTTCTTCATCTCGATTCTAAAAGACTTATTTTGTAAATGAACACATTTTGAAAATAATTTGGTATACTACAGTTGTGTTAATACAACCATTTAATGATTTTGTATCAAATGGTAAAATTTACTTTTACCATAAAGTGTATACCAAAAGAAAAGTTCTGCTTAGTTTAAAAAATCAGGTGATAATTTAGCTTTGCTCACAGGTGTCACATTATTTGACCTAAGTAAAATTTTGATTAGGTCTTCAATTTTGGACGAAAATAGAAATTTGCAATTGGCTTCTAACATTGCTGTGAATGCTATGGTCCAGACCTTGAACACTCAAACACTTCTAACATTGCTGTGAATGCTATGGTCCAGACCTTGAACACTCAAACACTTCTAACATTGCTGTGAATGCTATGGTCCAGACCTTGAACACTCAAACACTTCTATCATTATTGTGAATGCTATAGTCCTCATTTTTTCTAACATTCTCTGCTGTTAGAATAGAAATTCAGACTACTAATGCACTGATATATTAATTGTACTTAATCTTTGTGAGAAAGTGAAGAGGTGATTTTCAGTTGTCCTCTGTATTATGCCTTATGTTGCTGAAATGTTACCACATAGTTTTCTTTGGTTTACTTTACCTAGTTTTTGTTAATTAATGCTTAATTCCATTTTTTGATTTATATTTTATAAGTTACCCATCACAATTGACTGATCCTGTTGATCCGATTTGTCGCTAACCGACCAATAGCAGCTTGCCAGGTTTTGTGTTTATTTAATTCACGGCTCTTAATCTAATATTGGATACTGCTTTTCTACGGTAAGGTTCAGATGTGACTGTTAGTTGGTAACTTGTGTGAACATTGGTGTGTCTCGTCATACTTGCAATCTGTGGCCGTCATTAAAAAATTATTGTACCCAAGGTTAAGAGATGCCATTGAAGATGACAATACTCCAGAGACTAATTGTAATGGCTTAGGAAGGAGTTCATATTAGACAGAAGGAAATTTTTGTTGATGGATATTAACGCAGGATTTTTTAGTGAATTGACTGATATGTTTGTGTGCAGAGTGCCTTTGTGTGGCCGAAAGTATGCACTCACCTGACGGTTGTGTGACATTTAATTAGTTGTGTTTATTAATATTTTACGAAGGTGTTCTTAAAGTTGGCGTTTTTTTCCGAGTGCAGAGTTTTTACAGTGGATGTGAAGGAATGCCATGAGCAAGGCAGTCATCGCATTTTGTTGCTGACGTGATAGAGTGGTTTAGGTCAGCACAATACCAGGAGACTGCACATGAGGCCTGGGTGGGACCGTAGCACAACATAACGCACGTACTACGACGAGACTGCATATGAGGCCTGGGTGGGACCGTATCTCAACTTAACACTCGTGCTACGATGTCTTCGTTACTATCATTAGTCTTCCTCTTTGTTGTTTGTTCAGATATGGCGTACGTTGACGGGCAGGTACCACGTGAATTTTTGCCCCGAGGCCTGACCGACAAGATCCCGTGCCCTGCTAAGGGCAACCCACCTGTCACAATGGTGGAGTGGAGGAAAGATGGTAAACTACTGAACTCTCAAGGCAAGAAGTACCGCATACTGCCAGATTGGTCGCTACAGATTATCAATATCAATGATGGCGATGCTGGTTTCTACAAATGTATACCATACAGTGACAAGGGTCAAGGTTCAACTGAACACAACGTACAAGTGACAGTCAGAGGTGAGAGGTTTTCTTGTTTATTGGGACATTATTGGTGAGAAAGGGGTTTATGAATCTGCCTCAGCGCAGATTCGAACCTGGAACCTTGAGGTCACAATCTAATACTCTGCTTGCCTAGCTAAATCCATCACTATAAGTGGCAGATTGCAGATTATGTTAGTTATTTTGGTAGTAAAGTCATTGGCCTTGATTTCAGCGAATGTCTGGCAGACATTGGCAGGAATTGGCAATTTGTATTAAAATCACAAAAAACTGTTGATTTTGGTGTTTCATAGCTCTGGGGAACATTTCTTGCTATTACTGTGGATATGGTTTAATTCCTAGTTGTCTCAATTAGACTGTCGTGTCGGCTCCACTAGGCCATCTAGACATGATTTCAAGCCTCCTCGTACTTCATTGGGCTAAAAATTCAATGATCGTCGGGAAAACTGCTGCGATGCTGCCAAAAACGCTTTGAACACTCAACATCAGCATGAGCTCAGTACATAATACTGGCAGTCTGCCAGCTTTGAAGTTCCACCTTCTGTTGGAAAATATCATTTGCAAAAATTTGGAGCCTGTTTTGAGAGTCATCTTGTCATTTTGTAAACTTGCATCACCGTGCATGATTCCATAGAATCGACGGAAACAATTTTGACATTTTACAAATTTTCTGACAATATCTTAACAAAATAAATGGTGGTCAGGCTGGCACTGAACAGCTGACTGACAAATCATAAAAATTGCACGGAAATGATAACCTGCATACATGTGCATTTTTGTGCAAGTGTAATAGAGATGGTCCCATACGCCTTGCCACAGTTTTGCGTGTTGACATATAGTTGACATGGAGCAAATTGTTCTATCTCACAAATGGGTGGCAAAAGTTGTCATCGCGGTGTCAATTTGCTCCAGGTCAGTCCTGTTTACACACATACTTGCATTCGATCATCTCTCATCTCGTTCCATGTCAGCTGATCGATGTCAACTTTTGTAATGTAAACAGCACTTTAGTGCAGGTCTTTATTATTCAATTCTCCCTGGGCTATTGGTTTGTTGTGTCATGTTTACTCATGGCATTCTGATGACTTTGCTTTTTGACACATTTTGGGAAAGTCACTATTTTGATGTAATTTAAGTGGCAACAATTTTTTTTTCTGTTTTGATCATTTTAACCAGTCAGGTGTGCTGCACTTCTGCCTGACTGCAGTTTCTTTTTTTGTATTATGATAAAAAGTTTGCAATTTGGAACAGAAAAATGGTAAAATTACCATAATTATTTCACCATTACAGAGGCTTACCACATTATTGTAAATGCTCAACATTTTATCAAACATTGTTCGGTTATAGCTATGCCATACAAACTGTGCTAAAAGTAAAGTGAATCTTCCTGAAAAAGGATTTCACCTGTCCGCCATTTTGTGTCCTAAACAGAAGAGTTTTTGCTGTAGACTAATTAATTGTGTTCACAGCAATGATCAGACTCACTATTGTGTTTACAGCAATGATCAGATTCACTTCTATTGTGTTCACAGCAGTGATCAGACTCACTTCTATTGTGTTCACAGCAGCGATCAGATTCACTTCTATTGTGTTCATGGTATTCAGTGATGGAATTATGCAAGATGTTTCCATCCCAAAATGTCAAGTATTACATTGGAGGAGATTCTTGAATTATTTACCGTAACTGTGTTAATTGAAGAGACTGCTTAATTGAATTACAAAAAGGCGTAATGTATGGTCAGCATTTTTCCCTCTAATTTCTCGTTAGTGTCGTCCATCAATCAAGAATGATAAAATACCTCAGTTGCCTTCGTTTGAATTTTGCTACCTTCCACAATTTGTGACCAGTGTGACTGAAATAAAATGTTACTTGTTCTGAACTATGTATCAGATTTTGTCCACAGAATTAGTATAAAGATAACAGCTAAGACACAGCTTACAAACGCATGACATTCGCAATGATGTTTGTTGATTGTTTTGCTGCATTAAAAATACCATATTGTATGACTGCAAAACAAAATATCTTTCCCAAAATGCAATCAATTATTTCTTTTTTCATTCTTAAAGTGCTGGAATTTTTTTCAAAATCCATCCCCAGTGTGTTGGCTGACTGGTCAAATAAATGATGTACATACCGTTGAAAGCCCAAAGAGCCCCTACCATGAATTACTTAGCAGGTGTTGTCTCCAGGCTCTTTACCATACACTTAACTTTGCTGCTACCAAAGCTTTGAATCAGATGTTAACTGTGGTTAACAGCGAAGTTAAGCATCAGTGTTCCCATCATCTTCGGAGTTATAGTTCAGAATTTATCGCAAGGTGACACCATTGTGATCTTTGATCATATGATCTTGATAGTGCTTGCCATCAAAAATGGTAGGGACCTCTCCCTCTCTGCAGATGGAACCTAGAGCGTCAACTTCACAAGGCAGCCAACGGTTGGCACGTTGAGACTATGATCATGTACTAGAAAATGATATATATCTATATATATATATATAAAAATTTGGTGCTTGAGCAGGGTAACAGAATATCCAAAGGCGGTATGGCATGGCAGGAACTCGTTTTGTGTACACTATATGTGCTGTTATTTTTTATGTAAAGAATCCAGCAAATATGTGGATAAATTGAAACAGAATGCTTATAATACTGTTCTAATAATGATAATCAAAATAGAATATTAACAAATAGTAACTAGTCACTGCTGTTGGCAGATGAAGGCAGTGACCCTGCTGATAATTCCTATGTCATTGAATTAAGTGTTCACATTGTAACAAAACTTCGACGTTTTGCTGCTAAATGCATCTTTTTACTTTGGAGTTAGCTTGTACTGTTAACTTCAATTCAAGACCGAAGGTAAGTGTTCCCATTGACAGGCAGTGGGAAAGGCCTTATATGTAAACAATCATTGACAATCTTCTTCATTACGATCCCAGACCCAAAAATGTGATAATGTTCTCAGCTCCTGACTTCAACAATTCTTCTTTCAGAATCTGTTGCTTTACTCAATGGCAAATGCCTGATTCTTTAGCTTACCACATATGACATACAATAAGCACTGTACTATTGGTTTACATAACAAGTTGTACTGAATGTCTGATTCTCATCTGCCTGCCTGTAAGCAGAGTATCACCACTTCAATCAGCATAAATAAGTTGATGTAGTTTATGATGTAAGTTCTTTGAAGTGTCTGTTCAAAGTCATCTTCAAACATCAAACAGTTAAAGAGATATTGAGCGCAGTTCAAGTGATAATGACGATTACCTTGCTAATATGACTATTACCATGGGACATGCTATTTCACACGTAAGCCAGTGTCGAATGTTTTGATTTAGTTTGTCGTCATCACAAAAATGGAGTTATGTCAACACTCTTATGTTGCATTTAGAATTTAGTGCCATCTGGTGTTATTTTTGTGTAATGATTTGTTTCATCCTTATTTTATCTAACTTTGGTTTGAAGTAATATTGAAAAGAAGCAAATTAAAATTTGGGTCATTTGAAGACTCGATTTTTGTGGTGCGTCGCAAAATTTAAATATAAAGATGCAAAACTAGATCAGGAATATCTAGATGTCTCAACTGAAGGTAATTTTTAAAAATAAAACATTTTACTGCTCCGCTGTATTTTTGATCTATAATGAACAAATTTTTATATAGGTAATTTATTGGCCAGTAGAAACTGTTGCTGACTTCCCCCATCATCACTGTTAAATCCAACTTGTGTATTGAAACTTAAAGGTCATAACCTGTTTTGTGTGACAATTATCACCCAAAGTCATCAATAATTTAACTTGGTTACCTGATGAACATGATTTGATTAATAAATTATGTTTGTGAAATATGCCAGAAAATGGGTTATCTTTGAGGTTGGAAATGTATAATTAATTTTAACAAAAGAAGATTATGTACCACATGCATAAAGTGTTCATTGTATTTTGTTTTGAAATTTAAGTTCAATAATTGGCATTTTAATAGAGAAGAACTTAATGGCATATTTCAGTTGATAGATCTTGCAGGTGCATATTTCTATACTTACTTTTCCAAAAAGATAAATATGATATTTTTAAAATCTTACAGACTTGGAAAATGAAGTTCAGAAATAAATGGTCACCATGGTGATAATAATACTGTTACCATGACAACAACTCTCTGGAGAGAAACTGCTCTATTAGTACAGCCCAAATAATTCTGACAAAATGCTCTTTTCCAATCACTGTGACTAATTCCTGTTGAAACGAAAGTGATGGATTTGACCTGTCATGTCTTGGCGTTGCAGCAAAATCCTAATTATAAAAAGCATTAATTTTCTTTCTTATTTCTCCCCGTTTAATTCCTCACTATTCCAAGTCACAAAAGGCATTACTATGACGATGAATTCCACTTGCGTTTATCTGATAAGGAATTGTGATGAATCTCACTCGCGTTCAGCAGACGGGGACTTCATGTTACATAACATTTTGCCCGCTTACCTTTGACGTGTTACTGTTTGTCAACAATTGTCGGTTGATTATTGAGATCACACTTAATACGTCTGTTTTAGATCTGCCCTATTTCCTGGTAAGGCCGGACAATATATACCAAAGACAACTTGGACAGTCTGTCACTTTTCCTTGTGTTGCCACGGGCGACCCTTCACCTGTTGTGAGTTGGAGAAAGGTCAGTTATTAATTCATATATTTAGTGAGTGCTCCAATGCCAGTGCTACTGACAGTTTGGAGCATTTAATTTGAGAAACAATTCGTGGAGCTGGCGGGCAATTAGCTAAATATGACAGCACATGGCGTTTGATTAAGATTTTTTGAAATTTGTAGTAGGTAGTTAACTTGATGTAAGCACTAACCAGGTCTTATGTGTTAGGTGTAGTTCAGCGTGTGTAAAAAGTTAGTAATTTTGAGCTGATATTTTAATTGTGCTCACCATTTGTTAGTGTTGGCTATCACCAATCAGTTCAACGTAGGGCCAAGGTAAAATTAAAATTATTCAGTCACCTGGCCGACTTCTTGACCACAGTTTGTCGGCTGATCATTGGATAATGTCTACCTGCTTCAGTCCGGGGTGTGCCTCTTATTTTAAATATGCACACGTATTCTAAACTCGCGCTAGACTTTTAAAGGCATTTGCCATAATGGCTAAAGCGTCTGAAAACTTTTAACCATTTTCACAAATCATTAGCCAAATACTTTCTCCCTACCCCCAGGTTACGGCTGGGTATGCTGGCCACATGGGCATGACATTGACCTAAAAATTGGGCAGAAGTTCCCCCTATCCCAGGATTACGCATTTCATTGATGTTGACCTTAAAATAGGCAGGGATTCACCCTCTGTCCCTGTGCTACGGCAGGGGTATGCCAGCCACGTGGTTATTTTGATCAGCAAGAGATTTAGGTCCAGAAACATTAACATAACTTGTGGCTTGCAAAATAAACGATTTACTAAGTATTTAATATATAAAACTCATTAAGTAACAAATTGATATTTACTTCACATTGCTTTCTTTTAGCCGCAGCCGTCTTGACACGAGATCTCGCTATGAAGCGAGAAATCGCCGTTACCCAGAGTGCTGGCACCCCCTACTCAGTTGAAAATTTTGTTGCAGTAAAATAGTGATTTTAGGTGTAGTGACGGACATGAAATGCAACATTTGGTTGCTACGTTTAGGGCTCGGAATCGTAGTAAGACTGTCGTTAACGGCGTGACTTAAAACAAGCTGACTGATTAGACACACAAGTAGGTTTCCTGAAATTAATTTTTATTATCAAGTTGCGAAAGCATTCTACAAGTTGGCGACTGGACTTAGTTCTAACATCCCCGGTGCCGCTCAGAATTCGCCAATGGCGAGCTGACGAGCTGGCATGCGGCTAGCTCATGCCTAGCGTATTGGTAACATCATTAATTTTTCATTTTATAAGTTGTTTGTCTTAAGTCTTCATGTGTAATGAATGTCATGGTTTGCTGGTTTATTGCTATTAACAGTTTGTTTCCTCTGTACAAACACAGTTTATGATAACACATGCTAAATGCATATTAATACATTCGTGCCGCGTTTCTATTCCATGTATGGTTTCTAAGACGTTGAACATATTCTTATGCCTTTCATATTTTGTTCAGGTGGGCTCCTCTGAACTTCCCGAAAAGCATAAACTGGTCAGTGGCAACCTGACCATCAGTGACCTGACCAAAGCTGAGCATGGCCGCTATGAGTGTATCGCTGAGAATGTGGTCACAACTGTTGTCACGTCAACGCGACTCATCATTGAATGTAAGTGGCTCTATCACTTGGACCTGTTGGAAACCAGATTTATTTATCAAACAACAGTTTTGCATTATTGTTATCTACCTAAACTTACTGAAACTGCTTGGAGTTGGTGACATAGTGACATCATTAATTCTAAAATGTTTTGATACATATATACACCAACCTCTAGTGCATTGTATAATGTGAGATCCTCCCATGCGTGGTGGCAGGCCTTTCCCAGGCAAAATTTGAAAAACCGTTTGTAATGTGGTGCATTCTACAAGACAGTTTACTCATTATAGACAGGAGCTTAACCCGAGCATCATCCATGATGTGGCGTGCGTAGAAACGGAAAACATGGAGCATTTTAGGCGTAATAAACTAATTTGTGTAATGAAACTTCTGTTGGTATCATCTTGCGCAACATAAATCAGCTGAATGGGCATTAGCCAGCTTAGCAGATGATGTGTATTCCACGCCATGCTGACGAATAAGACACTGGTTTCCATTCAATATTGTCATTTTGATGCTGGGCTATATGGTTCATTAAGCGGTTGAATGTTTCATGCTATATAATTCACATTGCTGTAAATGCGGCCACAGTAGAGCTTACCGTTTTATCATCTGCTTCCTAAGCATGCCCTGGCGCTCCACCATTTTAGAAAAAATAGTGTCAAGGTCATTGCCTGGTATTCGACTGTATTCAGTTGGTGTGCATTGTCGGGTATCCAGGCAGAGGTGAATGTTGGTTACCAAACGATCATGTATTGGGTAATTAATAAGTTGCACTGTGTATATATCTGTGTAAACATTATTCTGATTGTTTACAATTTTTAGTAAATCTTCACTTATTTAGTGCACAACAAAAATGAAAATTAAGAAAATTTTATTAAATCTACAACTACCATGGTTTGCGCTGCGTACATATCATAAAAGCAACTCGTGTTAAAATTTCCATTATTCGCAGTAACGTATATAAATGTAAAAATGGAAAATTTTAGCAATTATTTTTGTGTGAAATAAATGGAGAATTACTATTAATAGTTCCCTGAAATAAACATGACTTTCCTCCCCCACAAGTCGGGCTTCGTTTACATATGGTTTGATCAGATCATTAACAAATGGTTATTTTGATTGCAGTAACTACTCCGCATGCCCCCCGCAATCTGACAGTGACCACACGCCAGTTCTCAGCCCATGTCTCATGGGAGCCAGGATATCATGGTGGCTTGGAACAGTATTATGTCTTATGGTATGTCTGGTAGGGGGTGCTAGAGAGAGGGTAAGGGAGTCTGGTAGGGGGTGCTAGAGAGAGGGTAAGGGAGGTGAAGGACGGGAAGAGAGAGAGAGAGAGTGATAGAGAGAAGGATTGTCTACTAGTGTTCAACTGTGATCATGCGATATGTGAGGTCATTGCTAAACATCAAGTTTATTTGTGATAAACAATTCCAGCCAAATAGGTTATTCTAACTTTAAATTGCCATGCCGACTTAAATTCCCCAAGTCACATGTGTTATTTGTAGGATTTTTGCCTCTTGTTCAGCTTTTCACATTTTTTGAATAGTGAAATCTTGGCAACGACAATTATCGGAAATGTAAAACTTGTGGAGAAAATAAAGTTGAATGATATACAATGATCAAAAATAACACTGTAATTTCTTTGTAATTTACAATCTTGTACAAAATTTGTTTATTAAGTCCAGTTAGGCTTGGCGTTAATTATTTAAGAATAATAAATTTATGGAAGTTCTAGAATTTTCTTGAAGATTGGTTGAAGAATTCCACAGTGTTCTGTTCTTTTCATGCTGTTTTATGCACACCGTAGGCAGAGCCACTTATTTTAACATGTTTTTGTTCGTGCCCATCAAGTATGCCATGAATCGTTAAGTTAAACCGGAATGTAGTTATCATTGCACACTTCATTTCGCCTGAGTTGCCAATTTTCTCACGGTGTCAGCCATATCAATGTATTTCTGCTACTACCAGCTTGTATTCATTCATGTGGAAACATACACCAGTGTTCCTGTCATTACCCATGTGTGTAATTTGGTTGGGCAGATTGCATTAAGATGAAATTGCATTTTACACATCTTGGAAATCCGTTTTGAAATAATCCCATAATCCTGTCTAGCAATCCAGTGGCCTGAAGTGTTCTTTGTCTGTAGTTGGCCTCGTTGAATATTCCCCTTTTCATCTCCTTATTAAAAATGCTCGTGATATGGTAAAATAAGATAAGATTGTTTACTTAGAGAAGATGCATACCTTGTCTACCACACGGTCCTCTAAAACATGCTAAGTATAGCTTGTCTACCATGTGGTCTGTGCTTTAATGCTATGTAGGACCATATTCACAGATTTGTGTATTGAACCTATAAAACTATAATAGATTTCATAAATTTTTAAAGCATATATTTCTTGAAAGTAGAAAGCCTGTATTATTTGATTTTTCACTTACCAATCTGCCAGTAATTTGGGTCAGGTGAATGTGTTAGTAAAATTTACCAAAAAGAATTTACCTTGATAACAAAACAGTGGTATCAATAACATAACCAAGTCTCATTTGTTTTAAATGTTCAATATGAAATCTAAAAATTGCTATTACTATTTTTTAAAATGTCATTTTGTATTCGTTTTATACATCTTTTGAGTTTTTATCCATGAAAATTATAAAAAGTCCTATTTTTATAGACAACTACTTACGCAAAAGTGAGAAATTTCCTAACAATGTTTCAAAGAACAGTGTGAAAGTTTTGTATCATATAATGAATCCAATCAGCCATTTCTGAAATTTGATGTTTGGAAGTGAGCCAAATTCAGACTTTTTCTAGGGTTCTTCATAACCTTAAACTTTGAAGCAGAAAGTCAGTGGACAAGTGTTGTGTTTATGCATCATTTAATTTGTCTGAGGCATTGGACATTCATAACAAAGTAGGCTGTAAAAAACAGCCTGACAGAGCAACTCAGCTCTTTAAGGACTTTCATAGTAATGTTAAAGTGGTTGCACCCAACTAATTAAGGACTTTTATGCTGCCACAAATATATGTTTGGGTATATTTTGATGGTCCTCCGGCATTTACTGCTGTATCTCCAAAACCTCTCGGAGAAACTTCGTGAAAGTTAGCAGATATGATCCTGGAGCCGATAAGGGATGACGACGATATTTATGTGGCAGATTTTCTGCCACTGCGCCCCCTAGAGTCCGTTTTACATTTGCCTCTGTTTCCTCTGATTTCCTTGATGAATTTTCCTGAATTTTGGCATATATGTTTCTATTAAGAAACGACAATACCTTCCCATTTTTGGACAGGTTTGACATATTCCGTTCTAATTTTTATTATTTACAAGGTTTTGACACAGGCCTCACTTATCAGTCAAACCACTTGAAAGGTCATTATGAAATTTGGCAATTGTGCTCCTGCCAAGATCGTGTTGATTTTCGGACATGATCATCTACTGTGGTGCCCCCTGGTGGCATTTGTTTGCCTTTGTGGCTGATCTCATTAACCCCTTGACAGGATCTTTCTTAACTTTGGCTTGGAAGTGTTTTTCTATGGATGCTACAATATTGTTATGGATGACAACAACTTTTGGACAGTTCTGACTACTTCTTTTCCCCCTAGTGGCAAGTTTATTTTTGAGGTTTACCTCTTTATGTTCAAAGTTCCTTCGTGGATTTACATGAAATTTTGCAAATAGGTTTCTATTGAAGTGGCAAGAGGCGTATTGCATTCCCATTTTCTAATGGATTCAACCTGTTCTATGCCACCTTTTTTATGTTCAAATCTTTTGGTATCAGCCTGTGGGCAGATTCATTTCTGGTGACAACAGCACGACCAACTTTTGGGTCGAATTACTGTGACACCCCCTAGTGGCAATTGTTTTCTGTGTCCATAACACTATCTCCCAAATCCTTGCTGGATCTTTGTGTGAAATTTGGCAAGCATATTTCTATGAATGTGGCTTCAGATGACATTTCGTTCAGACAAATCCAACTACCGTTCTGCTTCCGTGTGACTATTTTTAAGTTAAATTATTTTTGTTTTGCGTTTTGCTACTTTAATATTCAGAGTGTAATAATGGATTTTCATGATATTAGGGAAATAGGTGTCTATTAAAGAGTTGACGAAGCCTTCCCATTTTTACATAAGTTCAACATATTCGTTGCCACTTAATGGCCATTTTAAGATCCTAATAAATACCCCCAAGAAACATACCAGTAGCGTTAGCGGTGCAGTCACATTTCAACATTCTGCTTAGCTCTTATTTAGTGATTAGAACTGTTTATTGGCCATCATCAAGCTTGCTGACGGCACTTATTTTATTCTCAGAGAAAGTTAATGGGATGACTTTTAAATACACTATGCTTTTTACCTGTTTTTATTGGGAATTTGAAAAAGATGGATCGTCGTTTTCAAAGAAAAGAACCTAGAACTTAACATCAAAGGCCTCAACTTTCAAATTAATATTTACACTTTCCGGTATTAAAAATTGATATCAATTTACTCCAACTAGGATTTGAAGTAATGGTATTAAGAACTTGAAGTTTTTTAGTTTTTAAGTTTCATTTACTAATTATTTGACCTACTAATTTGAACTTTTCTTGACCTGGACAGGTTCATTAAGGATGGAAACCCAAACTGGACCTCGCTGAAAGTAATCCCCGATGGTGCTACTGATTATTCCATTTATTCACTGGAAGCGAATACCTTTTACTGGTTCTTTGTGCTATCTCGCAACTCAAAAGGAGATGGTCTGAAGAGCGAAAAGGTCAAGGCCAAAACAAAAGGTGAGTAGTGAGTCGTCAATATGTAAGAGGATGTTAAGGGTGAAGTAACTTGTGGTCCGCCTTCATTTGCACCAAGTTCACTTTCAATACTCTGAATGAATTATTTCATTCTTCATTTAGAAAAAACATACAGTCAATTACTTTGAAGACAATTTCTAAATATACATTCTATATCCGTCATCTTCAATGATTTATTTTGAGATTTTTTTGTTAGGAAGCAATGATTTTCTCAATACTTTGTCATTTTGGGCAACCTCTAAATGCACGATTTTAGCTATTCAAATGTTCCTACAATGGATTTTTGCACCTTTAGAGGTTTTGAATTTTTGCACCTTTAGAGGTTTTGAACTGTGTATATTTCTTTTATAACACAAAATCTTAGTAAACAAGCACTTATTTTGGGAAATAATTGAAGAATTTTTAATTTTTTAATTTATGTATTTATTTCTTGTCATTAAAAGTATCCAAATTGAAGAAGAATTACCAAATTGTTGGTAACTGAATTCAAACATTTATGACTATGGTGTGAAGAGTTTAAGATGGTTTCTTGTAGCGTCTGTTGGTATTTGTCTGCTGCAATCAATGTGGTAATTTTTGAAGGGAAACCGTATTATTTACCTTCAATGAATATTGATCAAGATGGAACATTAAAGGAACGCTGTACTGAATATTTGCTATCATAACTAACAGTCCATCATGCATCATTAAGTCTTCTTATGTTATCTTATTTTACAAGTATATTTAATGCATTCACCGTTGAATATGATCGCCTCACGTTTTTGGTAATGCCTCGTGTGGCTTTCCCAAACAATTTTTTTTGTATCCAAACGAAGTCTGCTTGCTACACTACAAGACAAAAGTAATCAAACAGCAATACAGCTACAGTATCAGACAAAAGTAAGACAATACAGCTACAGCACCAGACAAAAGTAAACCGATAATACGGCTACAGCACCAGATAAAAGAAACCAGACAATGCAGCTATACACCAGACAAAAGTAATAAAGACAGACAATACAACTACAGTAGCAGACAAAAGTAGTCAGACAATACAGCTACAGTACCAGACACAAGTAATCAGACAATACAGCTACAGCGCCAGACAAAAGTTATCAGACAATACAGCTACAGTACCAGACAAAAGTAATCAGACAATACAGCTACAGCACCAGACACAAGTAATCAGACAATACAGTTACAGCGCCAGACAAAAGTTATCAGACAATACAGCTACAGTACCAGACAAAAGTAATCAGACAATACAGCTACAGTAGCAGACAAAAGTAATCAGACAATACAGCTACAGCACCAGAAAAAACTTATCAGACAACACAGCTACAGTACTAGACAAAAGTAATCAGACAATACAACTACAGCACAAGACACAAGCAATCAGACAATACAGCTACAGTACCAGACAAAAGTAATTAGACAATACAACTACAGCACAAGACACAAGTAATCAGACAATACAACTACAGTACTAGACAAAAGTAATCAGACAATACAACTTCAGCACAAGACACAAGCAATCAGACAATACAACTACAGTACCAGACAAAAGTAATCAGACTATACAACTACAGTACCAGACAAAAGTAATCAGACAATACAACTACAGCACAAGACACAAGCAATCAGACAATACAACTACAGTACCAGACAAAAGTAATCAGACAATACAACTACAGTACCAGACAAAAGTAATCAGACAATACAACTACAGCACAAGACAAAAGTAATCAGACAATACAACTACAGTACCAGACAAAAGTAATCGGACAATACAACTACAGTACTAGCTTATTCTGTTAACAGCGAAAATTACCAGAAGTCACTAAAAGGGCGGCAAAACTGTAATTGCAGGATGGCTCAGCCACCATACTAATATTCCTGTTAATTTATTTTCAGTCATAAGTCTAAACTATTCTGATGATGAATTTGGTATCTGCAAAGCCGTCATAATCGTTATTTCTGAGTCGTTGATAAAATGAGATGTTTTTACTTAGATATTTTCGTTGATACGAGTCAGCTTTTGATTGTGTCATCATGAAATCTTTCACTATATCCCAGGATTCACTAGTAAGTAAATCATGAATGTGTTGCCTGCTGTAGTTTTTGCCTACGTGTGACCGTTGTAACCATTTCATCACGAGCTTTAGTGGTTGACATTAGCCATCTGGTCCTTGTCAATTTCTTTCAATGCACATATTTTTTACTAGATTAATGAAATAGTTAACAAGTCTTAAGGTTTGCTCAATGGTCATGTTTTCGAGATCTTTTTTTCAATACATTGCAGGGTTCGATTTAACGACATGCAGACTTCGTTTGGCGATCTGGTAAAAGTTCCAGGTTGCCACGATGTCTCCACGTCACATCAGAGCATGCACTCAAATTACTACAAGAAGTAAATAGAAAGTAAACAAAGGGGAAATCAGATCTGTTTAGCAAAAATCAGAAAAACCTGATTGTATTTGTCTGCTTTAAATTGTTATAGACGAGCTTTATTGCAGTTTGTTGGGCCCCGAGAAGGGGGAAATTAGTCATCGTTGAGCTCAAAGGATGTTCTTATTTTTTTGTTCAAGCCCAAAAATGCTGTCCTTGCGATCTCTGGTACCCCGGTGGACATTAATTCCTAAATTTGTCAGCTTTTCACTTCAGGTATTTCTCTTGCTATCAGGGTTTGACAACTTAAATAGATCCCATTTGACAACCTTGTAATTATGCCAGGTTGCATTTGCTGAGTTGATGCCAAGACCTGCTTTGGATCAAGTGTTTAAGTAACAGGCATGCAACTCTGGAACCAGTGCCTAGTTGCATGAAATACTCCCAAATAGGGACTCAACTAAGCTTACTATTTTTTTGCATATCTGTGTTGCTCTGTATAAACAGATGTTATATTTTTCTATCATGTTATATTTAATGTGAGTTCCTCTTTAACTAATGACATTTTCTCATAATATAACTGAAAACTGAGCCTTTAATTGAGTCATAATAATTAGGGACTTAACTTTGGAGCGTTGCATGAAAAGGTCCCTACCTATTTTCAATAATATTGAGAATTCAATGTAGAGTTCACTCTCGATTTGTATCAAAGCCAAAAATTGACTTAGTAATGAGACTCAAACAGCATAAGAAATGACAATCAATGTTTTCACAAGAGCACAAATATGCTATAGATTTAGTGAACTTGGTCGAGTCCACATTGTTTCATGAAACCAGGCACTGTCAAATGTAGTTAGTTTCAGAAGCATCTAGAAAACAGTTGACTTTGGTTGTCTAAGTGTTATAGAATCTGAGTAAGAGACTCATGGATGGTGTCACATTGGAGACAAGTGTTTGGCCAGAGTGACCAGTTTCCACGTTTGCTCAGGCAGATCTGTCGTAATGTTAAGATGACCTATCTTTATGCCCTCTGGTGATGGTATTGTAAACATACTTATGGTATCAAATTGTTGTCTATTACTGAACAGAACTGTTTTAGATAATTCAGTGTAAGCTTTTGGATGTTTTCAAATAACTCCGTTGAGATGCATTTCTATGCACCCGTATACTGAATTATTTTATGCAGTGGCATTCTGTCATCTTTGTCCGGTCATTTGGTATCTGCAAAATCCTGGCAGATTCAATAACTTCAAATTAAACACAATGTAAGAGCTTGATGATACCTGACACATGTATTTGTATCGTGCAGAGTAATGGCACCTGCCAGTCATCAAATAGATCTGGCAATTCCATTTTTTGTATCGGAAACTTCATCTGCCAAACCGTGCGAAAAAGTTCCACGATACTACGCATTATTGTGTTGTATTGAACAGAATGATAGCCGTCAATATTGGTTGTATTGAACAGAATGATAGCCGTCAATATTGGTTGTATTGAACAGAATGATAGCCGTCAATATTGGTTGTATGGAACAAGTGCTGTGCCTGTAGTCAAGATATTGCCTTTATCTCCCGGACAACATTTTGTAATCTTTTGTAATAGGTAACCAATGCCTTTTATTAAGGACAAGAAAGTAGGCGCACACATTCCCATTGGTCTATATATGAACTCTACTGGCACTTTCAATTTATAGTCGTTCAGCAGAGTCATAAGATTTGTAGTTGGTTTACAAATACGCTGTAGCACAACTTTTGCCCCTCCTGGTGGCTAGTTTGGTCATTTGATTTCATTCTCGAAATCAATGAACACCCCCTTGTAGTGTACACTTTTGCAATGCAAAAGTGTACACGTGCCACTGTTTAACACTGTTCCCGTTTGCATGCTATCTTTACTGGAGCATTGATTTGCTGTTTGTCATTAAGGATTGCCTATTAATGCTAGGATGATTCTAATCTCGTTAATGTTTGTCAAGAAGTATTGCATGCTACATATTTGTGTGCCGATGGCAAACTTAGTCACTGAAAGAAAGTGACAACTTTATACTACGTACTACGAGCAATCGTCTGCTTATGCCTATGTATTTTGGAGAAGAATCTGACCTGTCTAATATTGTCATTGTTGTGCCACATGTTCACACCAGCTTCATCTGTTGTAGGTGTCATTTCAACACCGAGCACCACCGTTAACACTGAAAAAACTACCCCCACGCTTTCAACAACACTAACCCCCTCTATAGGTATTCATCAAAGGCACATTGGTGTCAGTGGTTTGCAGATTCATGTCTAATGTGGTCTGTGTTGGTTTTTCACTTAGATGCATGATATTTGACTGTTTTTGTTCTTAGTGACTTGTGCTAGATCTTTTACGCACCTTTTCTTTCTTGAACGGTTACATATTCACAAAAAATGTTTTTAGCGACTCAGTGGGACTTCAGCTAAGTAACATGGAGTTGTCTCTCCCGCTGTCTCCCCCATGAGCTGCCTATGTAATGCTTTACAGCTGTGGTACTAAAATAATTTCTACATGCATAATTGTTTAACGTAATTTATTATCAGTGATATGGAATGATGATATGGTATGACATCAGTTTGACAGTGATTGACATTCCTTGTAAAATTATGATAGAGGAAATAAACCCACACATTCTGTCACAAAACGTAACAGTATATGTTAGGCCACTTACTATTCTAAAAACGATCTCGATCTCGCCTCGTTCCTTATTGGATTAGAAATGATTTGCAAGGTTGAGGAGGACTGACAGTTTGTTAATGCTGCTGACCAACTTGATAAAGTTAGCGTGTCATGGTGGCTTAGTTTCATCGGCCAAAGCGGTGTAGTCGTCATGAGAAGTTTGAGTGTTACATTGCAACTGTATTCATTTATGGCAAAGCAGAATAGCATGATGATGTTATAATAAATGACACCGAAACATGTCAAGTTTTAAAATCGTAGTTATTTTCTTGAATTCATGATGATGTTGTTTTGAAAGTACAAATATGCCTGAAAAGAAGTCATTACACCAAAGCAAGCAACTCTTTAACATTCGAAGAAGTACTTCTTAAGTACTTAACATTTTTTGATTGTGAGACAATTTTTTTATTGATTGAAGAGACTGGCTGCAGTAAACATGGGATCTGTGGTTTGTTCTGGTTATTGTAAAACCACTGGGAGAATGAATAAAATATTATGTATTCGTTGAGTGTCTGGTTGTTGTCGACACTATAGTGTACCCTACAGCTAGAACAGGACTGTGTGTTCAAGCCTATTAGACCAGGAGTTGTAGCTCATTCTTACCTTGCTTTATCAGATGTTTGTCACAATACCCATTTAAATCCCAATTTGGTGGGAAAAGAAGAGAATTTAATTTAAGCACTTATATTTGTTGGACTGTAAGTCAGTAAACACAGACAAGTTTCAGCATGGGACAGAGAGTGGGAGCAATCATGGTATAGTTAGTTTTAACTTTAAGTGAGCAGGCATGTCTGGAGAAAGTCTCAATGCAAATTTACTCACCGAATTGACTTTCCGATGTTCTGGTATTTTGCCGTATATTTATCACGATTCAATGAAATGTTTGCTGAAATATGTAAGTTTAACCGTCATCCTTTTTTTATAAGGCAAACCTGTCCTTGTCAAGCTCAAGTTTTGCTTGTTAAGAGGTTAAGGGATTCACCATGCTGTTGCTAATGTTAAGTGCCCAAACATTGATAACTTTGGAACATCATGTCTTATTTTGATGAAACTTTCACATACTATTCGTTATGCACTGTTCTACAAAACTTTGTTAAGAATATTTAATATGTTGGTGATGATCAAACTCTTTATGGTGCATACATAACTTGTTTACATAGCTGGTTAAAACAAATTGAAAACTATTCTTCCACCTGGCATAGATAATAATGTACATCGGACAAACAATAAAGTATAATGTTACACCATAAACGGCACAAACTAATAATACAATATACACATTAGGGCCAAATGAATAAGATACAGAATGTGTGATCGCTAAAACTTTAATGTAAGGTTATTAATACTGTACATAATTATATTGGATTCTAACATTTTGATTGCTTCACTGAAAACAGTCCTGTGAAAGATAAAGATTACTTGGTGTGCACTGACATATATGACGTAGTCGAACTCTGCTACCTCCCAGTTTTTACCATTATTGTACCTCTGTTGCTCCTATGGTTTTGCCCCTGGTACTGCAAAGGATTATGGGACAGTACTTTACACCTTTCTTAGTTTCGAAAACTCTGGA
The DNA here is from genome assembly GCA_002633005.1 of Phoronis australis. Classification (NCBI taxonomy): domain Eukaryota; kingdom Metazoa; phylum Phoronida; family Phoronidae; genus Phoronis; species Phoronis australis. The sequence goes on along the minus strand of NMRA01000023.1, from coordinate 1,572,098 downwards.
GAAGGTTGACTTTGTCATACTTCAGATGTGGTCAGATGTCTAGTATTTGTAATAATCAAGTCTTGATTGCCCTTCAATTATTTCGTCTTTCTGCGGTTTTTGTCTTAAGTAACATCGTAAGTAGTCGAGAACTGTTTTATGTGGCCTGGTCTTTGCATGCTAATGGCTGAAGTTAATTGGTAACGTCATACAATTGGGTCACAGTTTTCACTGGCACCGCATGCTTACTTGCTACATTATGCGTGTGTGTGTGTTTGTGTGTGTGGGTGGACGTGGGTGTGTTTGTGTGGACCTCAATTTGTCTCAGTTCATCATTTTATGCTGTTTCCTCACTAACCAAAGTGTAAGACTGCATTAAGGTTGGAATATGTGTCGTGAAAACTGATTCTCCATTTCAGGAAATGCTGTAATTTTAGTCATTTACTTTATGCGTGTAGCCCTGTGAACCGCTCAAGTGTTAATTACACACAGGGTTATACAGACGGGTGTTTTTTGTGTAAGCATGTAATATTGTTCTTGTGCATCATATATGCTTAAATATTCAAATATACGATAAGTAATCTTGTTCAAGTGCATCATATGTGCCTAAATACACGCATGTACAATAAGTAATCTCGTTCATGTGCATCATGATACAATAAGCTGCAGTTGGAAGGAAGGTTGAGAAATTGCATCAAACTTTAAGATATAATAATAAATGATTTTATAACTCAGCATGGAAGTTGACACTGTAAATATTTTATACTTTTAACACTAAAAAGTAACAGGAAAGTGACATCGGCGAGTAAAATATATTTGTCTGAGATCAGCTGCAATGAACCTGAATTTTGACATGGCATTCAAACACACTTCCGTCAGAGCTAAGTCCCACTCAATACATGCCAGAGTGTTCTGAGCATAATTTATTTAACTGGTGAAGTTACCCACCTTGATTTCAGCAAATTTCTGGAAGGCAATTATGAGGACAACGTGTATTAAAGTCACATGAACAGAAAGATTTTCTTGTTTTATTGCTCCGGCAGATGCTCGCTTCCGAAGTCTAATACATAACAATCCCAAAATTGAGTTTTTCATTCCTAACAACAATAAAAGAAGCTTTTACCAACAATTACCCTGCTAAAACACAGGATGAAGGCATACCAAGAATGTAAAACAAATTCTTAGTAATCTGCAACAAATCATAAGAGGGGCAAAATTGACATGGCCGCAGTAACATTTCTTTCTTATTAGCCAACTTTCGAAATAGCTACGTCATATTTAAATTCACTAACACCTCCAGACAGCGATCATGTCTTTGGTAGAGAGACTTCAGCGCCACCTACAGATCCCATGTAATGTTAAAGTGAAGTTTCAACCTAGTGGTATATTTGTTTTAACACTTATCCTGCTATAACAATTGAATGCCGACAAATTTTGACTAGTGTGCGATGGGGTGTACTAATGGCTTACGGAAAAGGCAAACTTGTTAAAATGTTCATAGATGAAGGACTTCGGGTTCCATACATTTACCACTGCGATGAAGAATCCGCAGCTGCATTAAGGGTGGCTGCGACTGATGAAGCTGTAGAATGATTTCTACCTCGGCCAATGTCAAAGAGCAATTGGAGGGGCTGACAGTGGGATTTATTCCTCTGTTTATGAACCACTATATGTAGCAGTGAATTTCTGTCCACCAAATCTGAGTCGGAATCAAGTGGGAGTTGCTTTCTCGCTCTCATTACTCTAGACAATCACAATAATTAGTCCCCTATAAGTACGTATGCATGTGTGTGGATGGACTATATCAACTTGTGATACTAGAATGTGGAGAACTGCTGAACACAAGTTCTCACTGGGTGACTGTAATATCCGTCACACTGCTCTTATCAAAAATTTCAATTATTGGTTGAGGGGTAGTGGGTCATATTTAGCCTCTTTCTTTTATTAACGTGTTAGGTAGATTGTTTTCATTTTTGTCAAGCAATTCGTTGTTGTGGTTTTTCACATCGTATTTCTGTATCATTTATTAATTGGTTATGACTGTTGTACATATTTACATCATAATTTATTTAAAGGTAACTGTCAACCGTTGTGAAATTCTTTCACATTTCATCAAAATAACTTAATATTAAGCTGTCCAACTTCAATCTGTGAAAGTTTACATTTTCTGAATCTTCAATGGCTGAAGATTCAGATTTTTGCCTTAAAATGTGATTATGTTGTTTATGATCATATAAGCACCATTTTTGCACAAAGTGTATTTTTTGCTCCAAACATTGATTTTACAAAGACTTCGACTGCAAACAACTTTGTATTTCACTTACCTACTATTCTCTATATACAGGTAATTGATTATCTCACTTTTTAATTTGTTCCAAGCAAAGTCGCATATTTTCGATGGTCACTATATTCTTTGTTCGGGTGTAAATATTGGGATCTGTTTCTTTAATTTTAGGGCTGCTTCTGAGTTAGCTCAGCCAAGTCAACTCTCATGAACATCTGATTGGTTCCTGATGTTGACCCCTGGCTCACAAACCAATCAAATGTCTTATTTGGTTGACCTAGCTGAGTCTACTTACTCTGGGTCGATGAATCAAGATCAGGGATTGTGTTGAAAAGAGTGGATGCTATTTTTACATTGGTGATGCAAATATATGTTCTTATAATATGGATTGTGATAAGTCAACAGCAATGTTTAATTTTATTAACATTAATACAAACAACCTCTCTTATATTGCCTGTGTGTTCATTCTTTCGTTTACAGGCTATGAACCAACTATGCCCATGGTTCTTCCAACAGATGGCACTGGGAAGAAGTATTGTCCTCCTTTAGCAATATCTCAAGGTAAAGGTAGTTCTCGATGAAAAAATGGTGGTAGTTTTGTCTTAAACATTGACAGAACAATATCAGGGTTGTGAATTGAGTAGAGCAGAGTGCATGCTTAATCGTTTTCAAGTTGTGTAGCAGTTACCATCAACTCAAAGCTAGTCATCCATATTCCATGCCTCTGAGCACTGATCAAACAAAAATTGATGAATTTGTGCCTGAAACTGAAACTACGCTTTCTTATAAAACATTGTAATTGTCTACTGAATATTTTAATGATAATTTCTAGCTTTCATATCATTTTCTCATACTGCAAAGGTCTGTATTAATTTCAAAAAAATATTGGTGAATCTTTGCTCAGCAACCATAATTCAATTTGCTTTCATCTTTTAGGTGAACGTCCAAATCCCCCTATTGACCTCACTGTCAAGTGGGTCACGTCGGAGGAAGTACTTGTATCATGGAACCCTCCTAAGAACTTGACCGTCCCTGCCTTATGCTACAGAGTTGAGTACAAGCCAGATGATGAGGACTGGAAGGAGGCAAAAATAACTCCAGCTACGTTCCTCCAGTTTAAGCCCAAGTCGGCAAAGTCATATGAGTTTAGGGTGCGCTCAATGAGTCTAATGTCATTCAGTGAGATGTACTCTTTACCTGTTACTTTAAAGGCAATACCAGGTACTAGATATTACAGAACTTTTAAAGTAATTATATTGTAGAACCTTAACCATGTGTTGTTAGTCATGCAAACTTGTTCTCTGTCCATGGTGTTTTGCAATTAACACATCCTTGGGCAGATGAATTTCAGTTGTAACACTCACATAGTGGACCCTGTTATTTGAAGAGGGCAGTTTTTCCCACAGATGTCTATTATAACTCACCCAGTTAGTTTTCCCCACAAATGTCTCAACTCACCCAATTTTTCCCACAGATGTCTCTCAACTCGCCTAGTTTTCCCTATGAGATGGCTCGTAACACACCTAGTTTTTCCCACTGGTGTCCCTTAACTCACCCAGTTTTTCCCACAACTCACCCAGTTTTTCCCACAGATGTTTCTTAACTAAACCATGTCGCACTTGCCAATTTAGCATATTTTATTAGTTTTCAAGCTTGTTCCAAACTTTTGAAAGTTAATGAGACTTTTGGTTCGTTAATTTGTTCCAAAAATTTAAAGAATCTGCTCGTCTACACTAATTGGTTGGACGAGTACTCTAAAAACGAATAAAAGGAGCAAAATTTGAGTGTTTCTGTTTTTTCTTGACATGTGATCTTTCAAACAATACACACTGTGTTGTCCATTGTCTCTTGCAGAAATTCGCCTGTCTGAGCCTGCCATCTGGGGGATATCAGCAGCGTGCATTGCCATTCTTGTTGTCTTCATCGTTGCCGTGGTGTTCATTGTGCGGATACGCAGGAAGAAGGCCCATCAGAAACGGGTCAAGTACAGTGAGTGTTACGCACTTGAATTTCCCATATTCCTGAAACTCAAATATTAGGCTATTAAAGATTTTTTTTTTGTACAGTATTGATAGTATTGTAAAGGGACCACCACCACTCTACATCCGACTGACTGGTGAATAGGGACCACCACCACTCTATATCTGACAGACTAGTGTGGTTGTTTAGTGGCTATTTTTGCTGTTTCTCATTTTTAAGCTTATAAGGGTTTACATGGTCTTCTTAATGTCTAAGTTTACATCTGTTGTTATGTTGCAGGTGCAGTAAACAACGTCAAGTACATAGACACCAATCACACAACACATCCTGCTCCACTGATTATGTAAGTTGACAAAACCATGTCGCCTTGACTACAGTGCAACCTTTTTTGATTGGACAATGTTCGTCAACTTTGTGATTACTTACCAACTCGTCATTTGATACTTACAAGAAAGCTAACTTCACACTATAGCTGGACAAAACTGTGGTTGTTTCCCCTGAATAACTTCTCTCTACATGATGGGCAAGGTATGTCGAAGGATATTAACAATCCAAACTAATGCATTTCCTTGACACCTGACAGAATTGATACCTCAGATGATTCATAGCAAATGATGGCAAATTCTAGCCAAAACATAACACGATTGCTGACTTCCCTGGGAGGGTGAAATACCGGCCTGTGATGATTTCATTGGGGGTGGGTGGGAAATCCCCACCTTTGGTAGAATGACCATGCAAAGAAACCCTTGCTCAAGAATTTTGTTCACTGGCTGGATTTTCCAAGCTAACCTTTCCCATCTCACTTTCCCCATTAGTGAAACTCTGGTCTATCGCTACTCCATAGCAACTCCCCTTATCTTTCTCACGTACTTCTCTCAGAATTTTCACCAGTTATGGGAATTAAACCCGAGATGGCATAGTTGATTTGCTCTTTCGATTGAACATCTGTGATGCATGCTGCGGCCTCTAGTGGAGTAGAGTAAACATTTTGTCAGGAGTGAGCAATGCCTCAGTTTAATCGAACTATTTTGTGAAGAGTCAGGTGATGACTGTTTAATGCCGGTAGTTGCACTTTCCCACTGACCGTAATTCTGCAAAATGGGAGTTGCGTCATCAATGGGAAAGTGGCAATAGTGCCGCAGATTAACGACAAAATTGTGCGAGTTCTTCACTATTAACATGCTTCTGTAATGTACATGTTTGCTTCTTATCGTTTTCCATTGCATCCAGTATTCTGCCAAAACTTAAAAGGATACTAAACTCTGTAGGTTGATTTCACGCAAAATTAAGTCTGTCACGTGCCCTTGTATGTTGATTAGTATATGTCTTCCGGTGGTGAAAGGTTTGTCAGCTAAAACAGATATTCCTGTGGTGGCCTGGGGGTTCCTCACAGCTGTCCATGAACTCAATTGAAACATTGGCTGATCGAGTTTCTTACGCCTGAGACACTTACAAAGTGCTTGTGGCAAAAAATATTTGCTTACAGAACAGAAACAGTATCTTCTGTCACATAAGTTAGCATTACAACTTAGCTGACCAATAACCTCTGTGGCTGCCATTAATGGGTACTTTGCCATTGTCCTAAGCGTATTCCAGTTTCGCATCATCTTGCTTTTTGGCAAAATTCTTACATGTACGGAACGCACCCTTGCTTTTGCTAAGCAAGCAGACTTTATAAGATTATTCAAACATTCTCCAAACTTA
>NMRA01000023.1:1552135-1565707 GCA_002633005.1 Phoronis australis | reverse complement strand
GGTGGGGGGGGGGGGGGGGGGGGGAATCCCCACCTTTGGTAGAATGACCAAAGAAACCCTTTGCTCAAGAATTTTGTTCACAGGCTGGATTTTCCAAGCTAACCTTTCCCATCTCACTTTCCCCATTAGTGAAACTCTGGTCTATCGCTACTCCATTGCAACTCCCCTTATCTTTCTCACAAACTTCTCTCAGAATTTTCACCAGTTATGGGAATTAAACCTGAGATGGCATAGTTGATTTGCTCTTTCGATTGAACACCTGTGATGCATGCTGCGGCCTCTAGTGGAGTAGAGTAAACATTTTGTGTTTGAGGGGAGCGAGCAATGCCTCAGTTTAATCGAACTATTTTGAGAAGAGTCAGGTGATGACTGTTTAATGCCGGTAGTTGCACTTTCCCAGTGACCGTAATTCTGCAAAATGGGAGTTGCGTCATCAATGGGAAAGTGGCAATAGTGCCGCAGATTAACGACAAAATTGTGCGAGTTGTTCTTAACTACTAACATGCTAGTGTAATGTACATGTTTGCTTCTTATCGTTTTCCATTGCTTCCGGTATTCTGCCAAAACTTAAAAGGATACTAAACTCTGTAGGTTGATTTCACGCAAAATTAAGTCTGTCACGTGCCCTTGTATGTTGATTAGTATATGCCTTCCAGTGGTGAAAGGTTTGTCAGCTAAAACAGATATTCCTGTTGTGGCCTGGGGGTTCCTCACAGCTGTCCATGAACTCAATTGAAACATTGGCTGATCGAGTTTCTTACGCCTGAGACACTTACAAAGCGCTTGTGGCAAAAAATATTTGCTTACAGAACAGAAACAGTATCTTCTGTCACATAAGTTAGCATTACAACTTAATTAGCTGACCAATAACCTCTGTGGCTGCCATTAATGGGTACTTTGCCATTGTCCTAAGCGTATTCCAGTTTCGCATCATCTTGCTTTTTGGCAAAATTCTTACATGTACGGAACGCACCCTTGCTTTTGCTAAGCAAGCAGACTTTATAAGATTATTCAAACATTCTCCAAACTTAGAATGTTTGACAAGGGTTACCTGGCATTGTTTCCGTAGGTATCTAGTTGGAGAACTTACAAACTAAACATTGTCTTAGTGTCCTTTCATGGTTGGCAGTACCGTAGAACAACTGTTTCACTCTACTAACATATTATTAACCTACTAACATGTTATTAACCTTTTTCTGTCTCCCCATGCTATCAGGAACTTGAACCATACAGGTGAAATCCTCGTCTGATGTTTGCATGGCCCCCCTGCATGTAATGGTATAACCATCTTACCTAAATAGTTGGATGATAGATGTATAGCTGTTGTATGACAATCAGAGTTCAAATTTGAATGTTTTTGCAGCGAGGGCACTATTTAATCATGAAAGGTGTGAAATTCATTGCTTTAGTGGGCTAATCAATGGCAAATGATGTTTGATCTAAGTAATCCACAGAAAATCAATCTTTCCGTTGTTTTCTACTGATGGCGATTCCCTCAATTTTTGTGGAGGTCACATGTTTTCTAGTCCTGTGAGAACCTCAGGCTCAAATTAATTTGCTCAACCACATTTGAACTCTGCTGTGCAATAGTCTTGTCTTGTTCTTTTGATTAATATACAAATAAGTGTGTGGAAAGTAAGACCAGTCACATTATGCTGACAACTGGCGCCCTCTAGATTCCGATGTGACTGTTTACCTCACTAGTCCCAAGCCTCCATTGTATTTGCACAAAAGAAGGTTTCAGCATCAAGCGCTTGCATTATGATTCATGTTGTAATTAAAAGTTCTTGATGCACTGACCTTCAAATTTTGAAAGACTAGTTCTACTACAGCGTTAATAAGAATATGAGTCTTCAGGGCATTGGTTGTTTCTGGAACTTGTAGAATATGAACTGTAATATCCATGTGGTCATAATTTCAAAACATAAACCCCTTGTTTCCACATATAAGGAGTGATACCAAAGCCAAATTAAAATTGTCAGTTTTTGTATCAATTGAATTTACGGCGGCGAATCTTGCCTCAAAAGTCATAACTGGCCTTCATTTGAATATCCATTAATATAGTCATGTTAAACTAACTACGGTTACTTAAATCTAGTATGTCAAATTAAACTTGGTCATATTGATGACAAAATCAGGTTTTCAGCACATGAACACGTAAATCTTAAATATAGATCACAAGTCTAGTCTGCATGCCACCTGTTGGCCACATCATGTGACCTAATATACGTCTGAAAAGATATTTGCCGCCACCGTTTCTGCTAATCGTGCAGACGCTCTAGCCCACTTAGCAGAATATTTGGTCACGTGATGTGGCCAACAGGTGGCATTTTAAAATATGTGCGAGGTTTTTAGCAGTCATTCTGTTAGTGGCTTTAAGTACTCTGGTGACACGCAACATCCTGAAGGAAACAATTTGTGGGGTTATTACAATGATTGATCACCCTGCCATGGTTTAGGAGGTGGTGTCCTGTGGCCCGGGCCTAATCGCTATACTCTAAATCAAACTGGACTTTATTTTCGGCATTTTCCCTTTTGCTTTTTGTGTGAACTCAAGATAAGTGTCTATAAGTCTGACCTAAGTACAGTATGTTTTATATGCACACTTTTTAGTTTAAGTTCGAACTTGATGACCTCTAGATTCATCATTGCTACGAACTCAAGTAAAATCTTGAGATTTCAAATAAAATAACTAAAAGCTCAGACTCGAACTTTTATCTTTAGTGCTGGGGTCATGAAGTGCAAACTAGGATTAGATGGTCATCTAAATACGGTATAATATACTAAAAGCATAGAATAATGGACACTTATCTCGCACAAAAGTAGAATAGAAACTTAAAAAAAAATAATTTCTAGTTCGATTTGGAGTTAAAAAAGATTAGCCCCTGGTTCCTGGTGTTTGAATGTCAGAAGTTGTTGTGAGTAAATGTCCCCACGTATGTTTCGGTGATGCTTGTGGCTTTGAGCTTTGGTCACGTACTTTCAGTGATGGCATGAGGTTATTCTGGGTGCACACATGACTCTTCATTGTGTTATTCTGGATGCACACACGCCTCTTCATTGTGTTATTCTGGGTGCACACACGACTCTTTGTTGTGTTATTCTGGAGGCACACACGCCTCTTCATTGTGTTATTCTGGGTGCACACACGCCTCTTTGTTGTGTTATTCTGGGTGCACACACGCCTCTTCATTGTGTTATTCTGGGTGCACACACGCCTCTTTGTTGTGTTATTCTGGGTGCACACACGACTCTTTGTTGTGTTATTCTGGTTGCATACACGATTCTTCATTGTGTGTACAGTAAAATCTCACCAATTTTGGACTCGGCATGATGGACAAATGAAATGTGTCTTTTTGTTTTTCTATAGACAATAAGAACTAAATAAAAGCTTTAATTACCAAATAATATAACCGCTGCGGTTTGTCGAGGAAGTGTGCTTTTGATTTTGACCTTTTGCTACTGTAAAATTGGTCTCTACTTGTTCCTTGGATGGCACGTCATTTCTAGGTTTGCAAAGCGCTGCTAATCCATTAGTCCATGAGATCACGCGTGGCACAATATAAAATGTCGCCTTGACAAGCCAACTTGTTGACCCTTGACCCTGGTCTCAACCAATAACTAACTGCCAGCTCTTTCGAAGCCCGGAAATCACATCGAGTAAGGAATAATTTGAGACCCAATTTCATGATGGGAAGTGGTCTAATTAAAAAATTTTGATTTTGTGCTGGAAGATGGTTTTTGTAGTCAGTAATTTTTATACCATACTTACCTCCAGACAATGTTACAAGAAATTGTGAAGAAGAAATTGTGAAAAAAGAAATTGTAAACAAGAAATTGTGAACATGTAGGACAATGTTAGAAGCCTTCAATAATTAGGAAAAATTAACTAATTAGCAATTATTTTTGTCCAAAATTGGAGAGAGTTTACCGTATCTTGTGTTGTTTCAAGATTCTGTTAATTTAGTCGATTTCAAGACCTGCTCTTGTTTGATTTTTATTTTTGAATAGCAATTTAAAAATTGTTGTGTTCAGTTTTTGTTTTTATTTAATTTAAACTGCAAAATTTAAAGAAAGAATTTTATCACTTGATGCGATTATAGATTCTATTATCTTTGTTTTAATGCTTTTTGAAAAAAACAGATTTAACTCATTAAGCCACAAAAACAAAATTGGTTCTGGTCTTTACCCCAACTAAAAAAGTCGTCCCGTATCAATTTCATCCAAAAGCTGCACAAGGATACATAAACAAGGGTGAGCAAGGTTTGAAAGGCCATGATTTGCCAGGCAGTGGAGTAAAAAATCCTGAATCATTTTTGCTGTAAAAAATAATGGTCCAATGACTTGATTTTCAAAAAGCAGAGACCAGAAGTAATTATGCTGTTTTTGGCCTTATCAAGTTTTAATACACAACTCAAACATATCAGAGACAGAAATTCAAATCTAGTACTGGGTTAAGGTTTGTCTAGGAATCGCAGACTGGTGAAATACGGACACTGGCTTGCAAACTCCTGGTGTTCATACAACATGCAACTCCAATAGTTCATTCAGTTCAATGCACACAAGAACTGATATGTCATGTTACGAGGTGATAAAAAATTCTCTGTCTGCGAAGTATTTCACTCAAGGGGGTCAGGTGGGGAGGTACTTGATAATTTCTTCTTTTGAAAAAAAGCCCACCATGTCTTGAGAGACTCGCAGTACACTCGTGAATATTTTGTCAGAAGCGGGCAATGCTCGGATGTGTAAAGGATGGCGTCGAGTGGCTTATGTTTGCTCCACTATGTTGGGTGGGAGGCTGACTGTTCTTTACAGTCCTCCGGACATTGTGCACTTGATGCAGACTGTTGGACAAAATATCTGTAAACTGTATTTTAAGCCTATACTCCTGACATATCTGAAAGTAGGAGTCGGATGTTTCATTTCAAGAGACTCAACACAACTGTTTCTGAAAAATGATAAAATATCACTTCTGTGAGCAAAAGTGCAAAGTCTCTGCACATAACTGCTCCTGATATAATCTCTATAAATTATTTCTAAACTGTGACGTGCCCATAAGTACTTGGCTAAACCTTTATATAGCAATTTTGTAGTGGGAGCATAAGATCAAAATTTTATCTTGAGTCTTGAGTCACAGATCCAAGAACACACTATCTGGCACTGACACAGAAGTGTTCCCCCATACAGTAGTATTTCGATCAAGCACAATTACATGGTTATTGCTTTAATCACTTTATTTTTAATCTTGGAAGTGCCTTTTTGCTTTTAACCTTGAAGCAAAACCAATAAAGGTACTTCATAGGTTTAAAACGAACTTTAAACAAATAATTGAGAGCATTTTTGGGCTTTGTTGTCAGAACCTACTAGGCTATGAAAAAATGAGCAACTAAACTAGGGCAGTTCGCCCCTTAGCTTGTGATACATTCGGACCCTGTAACAATTAGTGTACTTTTTTTCATTATTTTGGGGGCGAGAGCTAAATCTCGATGCACGTCTGTTTTCTTTTAGTCGCCCTTCTTGTCTTAAGCTTGTCGATCACGTGTTTCAGGTCCAAAGAAGATGAGCCGGATCGTGGAGGTTTCGGTATGACCAGACACAACAGGATCTTCCTGGTGGAAGAGAGTTATCGCCAGTGGTACAAAGCCAACAGTCTTTCACCGAAGAAAGCGGCACCCGATCCAGATTCCCATTTGTTTGAGCACCGAATTGCTCAGTCGCAACCGGAGAAGTCGTGGAGTGTGAATAAAGAGCAACACAAGTTGCCGCCGCCGTCTGTGAATTATGGACATTCTGGGTCAAAAATGTCACGTCCAAATGAGAGACAGTTAGTGAATGGTGAGAATGGCTCTGATGATGTCTTCCTGTATCCAGAGTATAATGTTAATTACCCCATACCTAAACCACCTAGAGTGCCCCGTAGTGCACCACCCTCATATTTTAGTGATTCACAGCAGCATGATACAAGTCATGAATCTGAAGTCCATCCATATAACGATGGTGAATACCCTCACAGCATTGTGCCGTCCTCACCGAATGCTCCACTCAACTCGCGATATCCTCTGCAGACTGACAATGTAAGTCCTCAGTTTAATACACATTACTCGGGTGTCCCATCGGAATATAATCGAAGCCCGTACCCCCCTTTCTCCGCTATAAGGGATCACATGGCCTTACCACAAGGACATGTTCCTGCCAACCTGTATGGCACAGCCTTACCAAACTGGCATGGTCATCCTTCGACCAATCCCCACATACCCATGGATAGTTTTTATAGTACTGAACCGTCAACACCAAACTATCCTTCCAACAACAGAGGTCAGATTCCACGTCACAGTTCCATGAAACCCTCACAGCAAACTTACCTTACAGAGAGCGAGCTTCAAGATGTACCGTTCAACAGTGACATCAGCTCTGTCTATCCACCATCCTCAGAAAGACCTTCATGGCACCAGGACTACCTACATCCGAATAATTCACCGTATATCAACATGTCATCCATTCCCCCGTTTTCGGGATTCCACGAGAGTGCCCCGATTAGAACAAGTTCTCAGGATAAGTTGAATAACCTACCTGGGGGTGCTGAAGTGAATGGGAACTACAGGGAGGAAAGCCCAAGTAGGAAAATAGCCAGAATACCTCCTTCTCCTCAGAAATCGGACAACTCCGACACAAACACGAAGCCATTAGCTTATACTCGTGATCAGCTACAGGGAGCCGTGGAGAAAGTCCGGCGCTTGCCGCGATCAAGACGCCAAATCCGAAACCAAGCCCTGCAAGCTGCTAGCCTCAGTGATGGCGATTCATTTGGGAATTCTGAACCTGATCGATCCGTTCAGCCAGCGTTGTATAGTAGTGGCGTGATGCCTTACAAAGACATTCCAGCTAACAGAGTTAGTGTTACCAGTGGTAGTTCTGGTAGGGGTAGTAGCAGCAACGGCTTGTCCAGTAGACCTCTCAATGTCCGTACAGTACCCAGTGGTTATCGGGGAAATGTCCCATTAGACTACCAGTTATCTCACAATGGACATTCTCCGGACAGTTACAGTAGTGGAGTGGGCAGTGGTAGTCGTAACACATCACGTAGCACGTCTGGTCACCTGACATCACAGAGTTCGGGTATTGTGACTAACACTGAGGACTTGAGCAGTGATGCGCCAACTTACGTTGACTCGAAGCACAAACGGGAGATCTCAGGAGACGAGAACTACGAGTTTGACTCGGAGCCTCTGGGTTCCGAGCTGCTTGATGCCCTGCGCACGTACAACCAACATTCCACTGGAGGGCGCCGGCGGTCAAAAGAATCTCTACAGGAACCCCACAGCGGTAATTCATCGCGGTTTGACACATCGACGGAAGATGCAGAGCGCATGGCGAGATTACGGGAAGAGTATCAACAGTATAGGCGAAATCAAGACATGCTACGCTACAAAACGCATTATCAACCAAGGTATGGGTATGAGCTGGAAAGTGAACTTTTATAGCACCACTTGGTAATGACCTTTTAACTTGTGAGAGGAAATACGAATCAATCAGCCATTTGACCAATTAAATGTTTATGTTCAGGTGAACTTCGCTGTTGGTCAGATCAGTTTAAAAATTAGTTGATGAAAACTGATAGTGTTAGAGTTTTAAGGTTGGTTTTGAATTATTGTCAAGTGAACTATTGCAAATAATATAGTTTTGTGTATAGTTTATATAATTATGTGCTTCCTATCTACCTAATGCTGAAATGTGAAATCAAGAAATGTGATAATTAAGATTATCACATTTCACTTTGAAGTAATCTCCATAGCGTGATTGCATTGGTTTCAATATTTATTTAGAACGGGCATGGTTGATCTTTTTACCAATGGTGAAAAACAATGTCCATCCCTGAGCATAAATTTGTGTGATACATACGGCACACAGCTAGATGATCAACTGCTCTGAAAGTTGGCAATTTATTTTGGATAGATCCTACTGTACCTGTTACTTGATGTATCCATGATCAATTGAACTTCATGCTGCTTGAAATCATACTTAAATGAAGTAATGCCTGCAGTTTCTATGCCCACAGTTTCTAGGCCTACTGTTACAGTTTCTAGGCCTACTGTTTCTAGGCCTACAGTTTCTATGCCCACAGTTTCTAGGCCTACTGTTACAGTTTCTAGGCCTACTGTTTCTATGCCCACAGTTTCTATGCCTACATCTGCTAGCAGACTTCTTGGGATGGTTGCTATCCCGCACTCTTTTGTGTGTTTGATGTCTCGCTATTTATAAAATGGTCAATGATCTTTATGCCCTTTGACATATTTATAGTGAGAAAAAAGTTGCAACTGGTATTGTAGGGGGTTTGGCCTAGCTATGGTTTTGTAATTTTGGACTGTCACAGTTTAATGGAAGGAAAATGCAGATTTAAGTAAATTAGCAAAGACTGCTACTAAAATGCTAGGATTATGTCTAGTACATACCTCTGTACATTGTTCATGAAACAACGAAATGTATTGCACACATCGATACCTTAAAGGCCAGGGTCCTGTCGCATAAAACTTGTTTGCTGGATATGCTCAATTGTTGCACTGACTCTGAATGAATTATTCAACAGTACCAACGTGATGTGTGATGATGCGACGTCATCGTTGATATCCAACATATAAGATATATATGCAGCTGGGCCATGGTTGGTGCCCTGATGAATTTGCTGAGATTTGATTTGTTGTAACTGACTTCTGTGTGATGTAAATAATTTAGATTTTCATGAAAAGTAGATTTCTTTCGATAGCTTTTCTATGTAAGATAAAAAATACTGCTGTCAGCAGTTAATATCCAATGTACAATTTTTATACGATGTTTGTCAGACGGGCTGCTTTGTTACTGTCTTCAGCATCTCTCTGTGTTATGCTGGTCACTGCTCCAGCTGTTGTAACTGGGATCAGATTTTGAGCAAATTTGGCTTGTACCTGAGTGTGCAATAGATCAGACCCTTTCAAACTGTACAATTTTCTAACCACACGTGTTCAGCCATTTTGTGTGTCAGGTCCTGTGATTTTGAACAAATTTGGCTGGAATCTGTATATTACTGATATCTTGGATTATTTTGAAATTCAGTATTTTCTGAATAACATTAAGTCTTTTATTGACTTTTTGTGTTTGAAGTACTATTCAATCTTCATGGAGGTTTTCAAAAGTCCAATATTCACATATCGTATACTTCTATCGATTTCAACTTTGCGACAAATCTTTATCAAATATTTTCTAAGCCATTCTATGCTATTTTAACATTAATTGTAGCGTGTGGGCCAATTCCTATGAATTGTCTTTGGCCACGGGAACAGTTTTGGATTTCCACGAGTGCTCACAATTTGAATACATCTGTCACATTAAGAAACCTGCACGCTCTGACTGCAGCCTAAACCCGTGTGTAGGGTGTAGACCTCATTTAATACTTGATGTATACTATTTAGTGAAGTTATTGCCAAGTGTAGACTTCAGGGCCCAGGGTCTTATCTTGAAACTTAACCAATCACACGGAATAATAGTAAGAGCACAAATTTTGTAAATTAATTTACTTAAGGGTGCCATGTAATTTGGCCAGTTTTGCTAAATTTCTAGCAGTGATTAGACCGTGGTCTCTTATTTTATTCAATATTGACTTGTGTAATACACTAAAATCACATCACATTCATTGTACTGGATATCAAAGTCTCCACTATTACTTATAACATTTAGGATCGAGTATTTAGTGAAACTTGCCATTTTCCAGATAATGGGCAAGGTTTTATCTATAATTTTGTAAACAAGTGCTTGCATTTGTCATTTAGCTTATTCAATTGTTAACCCCAACTGTGGCATTCCGAGGTGGATACGACAAAACAAAGATGTCGGATTTCAGTGCATCTACAGGTTAGTCTGATCATGGTTGTATAGCTTATGGGATTGCATGGATTGTATTATGACTAAGCATGTTTCTTACAAACAGCATGTGGTCACCTGATATTGCAATTTCGTATCATGGAATGATAAATTTTAATTGCAGAGTAATTCATACTTACCACCAGGTGTCGCTCTAGTTCACAGAGCATATTCCAAAGAAAACAGCTGCATTGTAAAAGCAAATTATGTAATGTTGTTGAGACTTGAGTCTGCTATAATTGAAAATTTAATTAAATTTATTGTGTAAACTGGCAAGTTTACATAAAGATTATGGAAGAACACAGTGTGTTCATTTGTTACATGTAAACTAAATGTAATTTATGGGAATGTCTTATAAGTACATGTATGTACAATAAATGCCATTATTTTTAAATAAAATGTGAAAATTTGTAAACTGAAGTTTCCTTCAAAACAAAACAAAACTGGTACTTCATTTTTGTTACTAGTGCTAAAAATTCTCCAGTTTGGGAGGTCTCTAAAATTTGGTATTCTTAAAATTGGGACATGGGCAATGTTGGCGTTAATCATATTCTCCAAATATTGGATGCTGCACTTTGTAAAAACAAGGTCTGAAATAAAATTCTCCAAAATAGCTGCCAAAGCAAAATTTGTCTTCCTCATAGTTCTTGAATTTGGAACAGCAAACATTTTGCAGTTCTGAAAGTTGGTACAAGCTCACACTGTAAGAATACTTCTTTTCATGGCTTTTTAATTAGTGCAAGGACTGGGTAAAAATAAATTTTCATTGCTCTTTACCTCAATGGCTTAATTGCAGAGAATGACTTGGTGAGAACACAGACCAGACGTGTGTACTGCCCTCCGATGCACGTTTCAGAGGTGCACTGCTGAATTTTCGGAGTGAAAAACTACACGGTCTATATTTAAACAAAATAATAGGTTTTAGAGTGTTAACAATAAAAATCTTGTGAAATGTCCACTTTTAGGCAATGTTATTCTCTGGGATATTGTAATACACCGAGGGAGAAATCTGCTGGACACTATAAATATCCATACATCCCTCCATCCAAAATTTGGTCATACTGCCATAAATACACTGAATATAAACAAACAATGAGATGACTGGAAACTGCAAAATTCGTGTAGTAAAAAATTCATGTTTAATTTCTAAGTTGGTCGCAACTTTTCACATAACTGCAATGTGCAAAGTGCAAGTTGAGAAGCCTTACATTCATATAGAGGAACTAAATGATCAGTAGACATTGCCAATACACTGAATATTGATAATGACATTGCCAAAACACTGAATAATGATAATGACATTGCCAATACATTGAATATTGATAACGACATTGCCAATACACTGGATATTGATAAAGACATTGCCAATACACTAAATATTGATAATGACATTGCCAATACACTAAATATTGATAACGACATTGCCAATACACTGAATATTGATAACGACATTGCCAATACACTGAATATTGATAACGACATTGCCAATACACTGAATATTGATAACGACATTGCCAATACACTGAATATTGATAACGACATTGCCAATACACTGAATATTGATAACGACTATTGCATATTATATACCCTCAGGCCTGAAGTAACTAAATAAAGTCTTTCCACAGTAAGCAGGGATAACAAAAAGTTGCCTGCATATTTATAAAAATAGTTACCTTGTAGATCAATCAACTAGTTGGAAACGAGATCATAAAAAATTTACTTTGAATATCAACCATGCCTAAAATTTCAAATGATTCCAAGGCACTTTGCAATCCAATTTTTGAAAAAATTTTAAGTCGAGTGACTCCAGAAATGCTTATTTTCAGAAACAAAGATTGATTGTTGTGAAAATAAGTTTCTCACCAGTTTATAGTTGCTGACACAATGAGACTTTTTAAATCAAATTGTACATTGTTTGATCATCGACACCACTTCCATTATCTGACTGTTTTTCCTAGAACACAAGCTCTACAGACCATGTTATTAACATACAGGTAGCTTACATTTAGGAGACATACAGTTAATATGCCGTGTTCACATATGAACATTTTAACAATAGAAAAATAATGTATTCTTGCACATATGAACATCTAAATACAGCTTTTGTTTTTTAAAAGAAGCTCTAAAATCCGTTTTCAACTAACTTTACTTAGACCAGTTACTGAGCCATAACATTATTATTAAGGAACTGACCATACTCGGCGCATGAAATGACCCGCTGTCACAGCACAAATTATTAAACCTGCCATTACACAACAATGATTTGTCGCTCTTCCCAAGTTCAAGTGTGTTCCACAGACGTGAGAATATTGCAAAGACACAAAAACGTTTGTGAAATTTCACCATGTATAACCAGAAAAGCACGTGATCACACTAGCTCCCTCTGCGAGATTCTTGGACATCTACGAAACCCTAGCCAAGAATCATCTCTAACTCGAGAAAGGAACAAGTCAAAACCAGTTATGCAAGTTGAGGTTTTTTAGCACCTTAGAGTATTCAAAGTTCAGAGCAGAACACTTCC
Source organism: Phoronis australis (assembly GCA_002633005.1). Lineage (NCBI taxonomy): Eukaryota > Metazoa > Phoronida > Phoronidae > Phoronis > Phoronis australis. The sequence continues at coordinate 1,553,295 of NMRA01000023.1, read as the reverse complement.
CAGAAGTAGACTGATGAACACTCGGGACCATCTAAAGCACGTTAGTTTACAATTCACTTTTAAAATTCCATAACATTTGAGATTTGTGTCAACGATATTTAAACAGATTACAAGCTAAAAACACAACTCATCATGTTTTCATGTCTAATATCACCCTTCATACGACACCACAGCTCCCCCAGTTGTTTTGAAGAGTTCTAGTCAGTAGGAAAGTGTGACACCCGCACTTGAACATGTATCACAACTCCTCTCATAAGAGGATTAAACAGCGGAGTTGCGCAGCTCCCCTTCATTGGAAAAATTAAATCCAATCTGACAAAAAGTAATCCCCGCATAGCATACAATAATGCAAGACTCAATGAGACATTCGCCATCCTCAGTACTAGCAGTAACTCTGATGTCACTAGTGGAGGGTATTCAGATGTCACTAGTGGAGGGTATTCAGATGTCACTAGTGGAGGGTATTCAGAGGGAAAGTGAGGGGAGTTGTGATGAAATTTCAGTAGACTGGAAATTCCCTAAAGGAGAAGTGGAAAACAATTATGTGAACAAGCCTTTGCACAAGATAATCACAAAATGTATCACACTTGTGACCAAAATGTTCAGTGATCCAATCAGCAATGGAAATTAAAAAGTATAAAAGTCGATCTCTTATTTGATTGGCTGGCTACAGTACCACCAATCAGCAGTGGACATTTAAAAGCCTAAAAGTTGATCTCTTATTTAATTGATTGGCTGCACTTGATAACAATCTTCCTAAATCACTACCGAAATGTACAATACAAATGTACTGAACACCCAGGACTCAACAGCCTTCACTATGAGTGGGAGTACGACATCTGATACAAGAGCAACGCAGAGCGTTGAAATGCGCCCACAATTGCACCGCATACGGTATCCTTCTAGGGTTGTTTATTGGTACCATTAAGTGGCCAGTAGAGGGCATATATGTAGTATGTTGTACTTTGCAAAATGGAAAGGCATGGTCATTGTCTCCTCAATAGGCTAGGGGCAAAGTGTGAGTAATCTTCATAATACAAGCACATCCTATACACCAGTTGCTTAAAGCACCACAGAAACATAGAATTAAAAACAAATTTACCAACATACGAGATTAGCACAGCATTAGAATGCCAGAAACAAATTTCTACTTGGAACTT
>NMRA01000023.1:1536061-1551759 GCA_002633005.1 Phoronis australis | reverse complement strand
TAAAAATGGACACTAGGTGGCGCAAACTATGTCGAATCCATCTGAAAACGGCAGGATAGCGTCATCTCACTAATACGTGCCTGCATACCAAATTTCATGAAAATCCGTTCAGGACTTTTGAAGATACAATCTAAAATTGCCACTAGGGGGCACACCGGTAGTCGGATCCGTCCGAAAGTTCGCACATGCCGTCCTATTCATGAATGGAACATATGTGCCAAATTTCATGAACGTATGTCAAAGGGTTTTGGAGATAGAGCAGCGGACGCCGGACGCCGCACGGACAGACGGATGGACCCAGGATTCGTGACCGTTCTCTTACTTCAGAATACCATCACTGTTGTCATGGAGACAGTTTTAAATAGTCAGGTGAAAAAACAGGGCAGAGCTAAAAAGCCCAATTTGTCACAAGGCATAAGCCCTGTGTTGCCACAAGGACTGATGGTACATATTGACAAAAACAGCTAACACAAGTCTGAAGTATGGTAACATCTCTGCGGTTTAGGACACAATATGGCAAAGAAAAGAAAGTTTGTGATTATTTCCATAAAGGATATACAGCTCTAAATGAATGCTTGCCCATGTTCAACTTGTGTACCACATCTACCAATGTTCAACTTGTGTACCACATCTACCAATCAACAATATTTGGAACTACTAAAACTACTTACAGCAATGGTAGAACTTGAAAATAAAACAGGGCATTTGTGACAATTGTTTTTGTCCGAAATTGGTGTAATTATACTGTGATCTTCCAACCAGATTGTAAGTGGATTGATTTCACAAAAACCCTCAACAATTTCGGACAAAAATAATGCCAAAATAGCACTCTCTTATTCTCGTGAATAATCATGTTTCAAAATACTGTCTGTTGGTTGCTATGGTACAGAACTTAAACACGACAAAGTATCATTTTTGGCACTATGCATCACTTACTTAAAATTTCACCTGTCTGCCACATTGCATTCTAAATTGGTGCAATTTCACTGTAGCTAAAATGTGACCCAGAGAGACCATAAATTATACTATCTTATCAATACTTCTTGAGGAAGCAAACAAATCTGTTAACAGTTAGCAGCAGGGTGAGCTCCTACCACCTTCTCCCGCGGAATGCCTGCTGCTGTCTGTAGTCATTATAGTGCCTAGGGTAGCTCTGCTGCATGCGAGAAGCTGCCTGCAGTTGCATCGCCTGAGCCTGCTGCAATCGCCACAAACGCTCTTCCTGAGACGACCTTGACATTGGCTGATGGCTCATAACAAACTGATCATTCCTTGAAAATTCTATGTAATTAGTTCCAGCATTCCGATCCCTACTGCTCACGTCTGCTCTCTGCCGTTGTTCGCCAACGTCCATATTCCTCGGCCACGTGTTAGATCGGTGAAGCTCCTTTGGTGAATGATTGTCGTCGCGCATAGGACTGGGGTGTCGGGGGGTTTGACCATTTTGGGACCAATTTTCGCTCACTGGGCTCTGTCTTATTTGTTGTTGTTGCTGCTGCTGTTGCTGATGTGTCTTATCGTGAACACTTCCTGATCGATGTTGCAGCCTCAAAGGTCTGCCATACAACTGAATACTTTGCAACAACTGTATAGTGTAAGGCACAGACTCTTCGTGTTTGAAGGTGATGAATGCAAAATTTCTTTGTCGACCTTCTTTACTTTTTGGTATAACCACTTTCTCCAAGGGACCAGCCTACAACAGCAATCACACGGCATGAGAAAATCTACTGTGGGTTGTGCTGAAACAAATCCAGTGACACGAATTGGAAAAGCCGCAACCGCAACACTAGTAGGACCTAAATTCCCACATCCTGGACTCAACGCTCCCCTTCTGCAGGGGTAGAAAAACGCATTATATGCTTGACCAGGGCCAAGGTCATATCAAAGTGACTCAAAATTATTTTTGACAATACCTGTTCTACTTTTATATGAACTCAAGATAGGTGTCTAGTATTCTGGACTCTAGTACATCATGGTACAAGTGGTCGACTGGCTAATCCTAGGTTGCACTTGATGACCCCACCAAGACAGATTTAAGTTCAAGTCTGAACTCAAAATTTTACAACAATTTAAAGGAGCATGCCACCCAAAAAACAACCTAATTTGTATCAATTTAGATCGAGGAGTTCTACTCCGTAACGACACGTACGGTTGCGTTACCTGACACCTGACCGCAGACGGAGGTGTTGAAATTATCCAATGACGTCCTCGGTTTCACACGCAGTCTGTTCATCAATTCACAACACGGGTTGCTGGTGTCAGCTTATCGCTTGAAGTCATCGTTTAACACCAATAAATCATCAAACTTCGACGTAAAACCCTTAAAAATACACCGAGTTCTTATAAAAACGTGTTGTTTTATTTCACTCTTACAGATTTATTGGTATTTGGATACACTGTGGCCTACAAAGTTCGGCAGGCCAATAAGGTCCGTAGCAGGAGTTTGGGGTCTGTTCGGAGATAATTTCGAAGTATTTTCCATGAGATAAAGATCTGTGTTGTTTAGACTTGCGATTTTTGAGTTCTAAGCACAAAATGCTTGTTAGCCTTGTTAGCACGATCAGGCCCGTCGCGGCCGGGCGGATTGACTCGTTATCCCCGCCAGTGGCTCGGAAACTGATCAGACATCACGAACATAAACCAGCCAAAGTTCAGTGGAAACTAAACTTCCAATCAAGAAAATACTATACTAGTGAGCCAAAGTAATGTGCACCTGATTATGTTGGTGAATTAACCACGAAACTGCAAATCTACTTATACTCAGTCATCGGGGGCCGCGAATTCAGGTTCCACTTTGGCCACAGCACCGTTAGGGCAGAAGTTGTACATTGACAATCATTATTTGAGTAAAATAAATGTAAATAAAGATTCCCCTAACACCTGGCCGTGGGATGGAAATCGAGTTGTTTCAAAACAGTTTTTGCCAGCAAACACTAAATTAGCATAACCTCACACGGCCTAGGTGTCCCGTCAATTAGTTTTATTGCACCTAAAGCCGGCAACGCAGTGAATTATTCATTGTTGACTTCTCAAATCATTTGCACTCACAAACACTTCAAAGGCATTACAAATTGCATCTAACGAGACACACTTCAGTGGCGGATCTAAGTTTTCAGCAAGGGGGGGTTTAGGATTCCCGCCGGGAATCCTAGGCGCGAAGCGCCGAGCGGGGGGTTTCCCCTCCCGTGTAATAAATATTTTTTTGTTTTTGTAGCCAAATAGTAAAATTTCCATGCATCCTGGTAAGTTTCTGGCACTTAACATGTCCCTGGAGTTTTTCTTAAGATAATTAAAAACCCTTCTCGATTTCGTCACATGAACTTGGCTCATAAGTTTCGTGAAACCATATTTGTGCACATCTGGGTATGAGTCACACCACCAGCAAAATTGTTTGTTGGAACATCTGCTTACACACACCTCTTTTAGTTTTTTAGAACGAAGACCTGTACTGTTAGTCCGGAAATAAACATGTGTTCTGTCTCGTTACGAGAAAAACTGGCGAAAGATGGTGCTCTCAACTCATAGTCTATTATCAAAAGCGACAATAAATAATTAGGTATCACTTGATCCCGTTGACAACAATTAAAAAAGGTCAAATCTATCAGGAAACAAATCAACTGAAAACAGTTTCTCGAAACCAAAACATCCTGTGCACAGTGGTGAAAAGATACACTGGACTAGTTTGCAGAGGGACCAGAAGTACACTGAAACTCAACATCTACACAAATCAAGCTGGCCTGGTCCGTCGCGAGACCTAAAGTGTACTATGCAAAAATTTTGAATTGAAAACTTCTCTGTAAAATTTTAATCCCCAGTGGTTACTCATACGTTAGTCCTATCCTTCTGTTGTCTAGACTGCCGAGGAATTTGTATATCGGATCCAATGATTTGCTCGTCTTGGAACCATTCTACCCACATATCTGCAATGTTTGTTCCCAACGCTTGCACTTCGTCAACTGCTGTGTCAATGAGCTTGTAAGCCTCTACAATGTCAGCATCTCGTTTCGCAGCTCAGTTGACACTAAGACCATTGAGGTTGCCAAGTCCATTCGAAGAGACTTACATGCGCAACTAGATTTGATCCGTTCATCATGGACTACTTCAAACCTTTACGAAGCATCCCAGGACCTATTTGCATCTCTGGCAATTTTCGAAATAAACGTCCCAATGTCTGAACGCTTGAAACCCGTAGTACTAATATCAAATAAATGCCCATGGGCATGAGCGTTTCATCGGGTGAGCCTTTCTGCGGAAATTCCCAGTATAGAAGACGGCAGTGTGCTTATTGCAGGTAGACAGACGGTAGGTGTTAAGGTCGGAACTAGGGCTCCTTAGGAGGCCTATTTAACATCGCACGAGTCCCGCAAGACTTTGTTGTGAAAGAACAGCCTCCCCGCAATTTCTGGTACTGTACACTTTTCGCGAATGCGGTCACTTTCTCAATGTGAGTGCCCCCTTGGTCATTCCTTGTATAGACATAACTTGTTATAGAGTGTGTCTTCAAACGGACTCGCGACCAGACCATGGCGCCCGCCACAATAGCAAATTCTTCGGAAAAAGAATTTTTTCAAAAATATTACATGTACATGTACACAATATTACATGTACATGTACACAATATTACATGTACATGTACACTGCATGATATTGCGCAAAACAACTTTTACTATACATCAGTTATAAACGTGTGGAGTGTAATAGAACGACACGGCATAACAGATGAGGTAAAAACATTGCACGTCAATTCGCCTGAATATCAGGGTTGCGGCACCGCAGTATTTCCCCTAATCAAATCAAAACATATCTTAGAGTAAAGAAGCTAGTTACCTAAAGAAATCAGCTATAGAACTGCTCTTTCAGCGGTGAATCCATCTAAACTGCATGGCTACTTCAGTAGTGTCGACGGAAGCGCGCACACAATAAATCCCCGCGCGTTTTGCCGATGAGCCACAAAGACTCAGCAATTCACAATGCAAAAAACTATATTTTCAGAGTGAACCATCCCCTCTCAATTTTTTCCAAGTTGGTTTATTTGGGGTTTACACACGCTGGCAGTGCCGTTTTTGTTTTGCTGGAGACGCTTTTGTTTTTTTTTAATTTTTGGGTCCTGGCCCGAGGGGGGGGTTTAAACCCCCTGAACCCCCCCCCCGTAGATCCGCCACTGCACTTTGTTTCAGTTTTATATAAGTATTGGTTAGGGTGAGAATAATTCATTTTGAAACAGACGGCGCCAACATGGCAACTCGCAATCCCGACTTAGGACGAGCTAGAGCTCATCAGTCACGACTTCGCAGGTGGATCATTGAGTTTTACAGGCTATCACTTCGAACAACAGGAATACAGTGATGAAGAAATACTAGAGAGGTGCTGTGAACAAGCTCAGACCAGGGAACGCATAGAGTTATTTGGTAAGCCGGCATTCGTCAGGCACGACTGTCGACGTCTGCAGGCCTCAGACACGGAGATGTTTCACGGCCTCGTACTTGCTATTTACAGCGTACTTTTCATTCTTCACTACCGTGAGCCGCTTTCTAAGCATTTCGGACTCTCGAGGAAGTAAAAAAAAAACGATATACCCGCTTTTCTCGCAGCTGCTTAGTTCGGACAAGCGGGAACGATGCACCGCAACATAGCGGCATTCACTCTGCTTATGAACCACTGACGTTGCTAGCATCGTTTCTCACTTTCCTCAAAGGTTAACGCGACACCTCTTGGCAAGGTAAGGTCGACCGTATGCGAGGCGATGTGGATATAGACCGATTAAGACGGCAAAAAGACTAATTAAATCGGGTGGCATTCACCTTTAAACCTGTAACAATATACTGAATAATGTTCATAAGTACATATACCGTATTCGACCTAATAATCGCCCATGACAGAACAGCTGACATTGAACAGGCAGCAATGACGGCCGGCCCTATTGTGCCCACACATAAATATGTGGATGCACAACCAGAGTAATGTTAATGTTGAAAACTACACTGATTCTTACATGAGTAAGTATGTCGTTCTACCACTACTCTGTTTTTCAAGTTGTGGAGCGATCTTATGCATTGGCTTTCAGCGCCATGAAATAGACAATCACAGATTCTTGCCGATTCTTCATTCGTTCTTCTTCTGCAATGTTACATATGTTGAAGATCTGCCTACAGTAACTCATATGAACTGCTCCTAGCCACTCGCTAGAGGGCTATTGCCTATTAATTGATTGGTTAACACGCTTGCTGGTTGTACCAGGGTCGCTGGTTCGATTCCTGAGTCAGTCAATCTACACGTCCCAAAATATTGGTTTTACCTCAACACCAGCAAACTGAATTACTAACCAGAATTTTATTCGGACAAGCTGTTATCATCACGGCGAGAGGATTCAGAAAATATTAATATCAAGTATGGTTAATGGAGTCGGATTGTAAACAATATAAGTTAACTTAAGAATAACCCCCCAGGTGCCGGTGGAAGAAGTTGTTTCGGTTTTCCAGACAACAACAAAGAGAGCACTACCTGGATGAAAAGCTCATAAAGAAGTTCTTCCGTGACTTCTTCAGATAAATTTCCACACCACACAGTTCTATCGTCATTTGACATGGTTTTGAACAGAGTGTCCTCTACAAAACCTAACACTTTTCCCAGTAAGTCACAGGAACCGGAAACAGATCGCTTCGTCCCTAAACCTCAAGATGTCGCTGATGCTGGGCGGCAATATTTCCCACCGTCATATCACCAGAAGGCCGATAAATGGTGTTTCATCGTGTTTGTCGTCAGTTATTCCACCGCCAGTGTTCAAATATTCTTATGAGATCTTCTTTGAAAACTTCACCCATGGAAAAAAACCTGCTTATGTCTTCTGAAGCAGGAAAGTCAAACCGAATAGTCTGGGTTGACTTGGAAGTAAGCATGATTGAGCAAGGGCCCTGAATTTTCAACCCAAATGTCCCCTGAAACATGAACTCACTTTTCAGTAGAAATTCTGTCCTTGCCAGATATTTTGTTTTAACTTTAAGTGACTTGCTGTTAATGATCTGGCGGGTGTTAATTAACTTGTTCACTACATACGTTTGGCATTGAAAAGAACGTGCCTATTTTGCATACAGCATATCAGTACTTTCACTTTTAAGAGAAAATATGACGTGTTTGATCTCCGTGTTTAAGTAATCATTCACCTTGACCTCTGACCCCATACACTCTGGGGACTCATGAACATTGTGTTGGCGGCTATTTCCAACACTTTTAACAACTTGAAATTTTCTTTTCAGGCTGGTTTGATACACAGCACAGTGTCTAGAATTTGAAACAGAGAATACCAAAATTGAACATTTCCCAATCTTCAAAGTCCTGAAAGATCGTCACCCTGTCATGGGTGTAATGAATTCTATTTCCAACAGGGACTGTTGCTAAATTGTTTTAATACGCAGCTCCTATAATTTCAGTACAAATGATGATGAGATTACAATTCTAAGACCTTGTTTTGAAAAAAATTGACTTAAAGTCGAATACAGTCAAACTTTAAGCATACACGTATGGACAATCTAAATTTAAAATTGGTGGCAAAAATTTGATCATGGTTGTAAAAATTTCAAGTGGACTTTCACACCACACTGATTTAGTCTAGTGAGAGCATTGCCCTGGTATATGTGTATTTTGATTTAGTCTAGTGAGAGCATTGCCCTGGTATATGTGTATTTTGATTTAGTCTAGTGAGAGCATTGCCCTGGTATATGTGTATTTAGTCTAGTGAGAGCATTGCCCTGGTATATGTGTATTTTGATTTAGTCTAGTGAGAGCATTGCCCTGGTATATGTGTATTTTGATGGACCCATGCAGAGTATCAAGGATATGTTTTAATGTTGAATTTAAAAAAAAGTCTCGTATACACTTCCAAAATTATGAAGCACGTCGCCATGATCTGTTGTTTGTTTCAGATGACAGGTCTGGACCTCAGGTGTCATCACATTATAGAGATGGCTTGTCTTATTACAGATGAAAAACTCAATGTCGTGGCTGAGGTGTGTAACCTAACTATAATCCTCTATAATTATGTATCTGCACACGTTACCTGCCTTTATATCGCAAATAACTCATGTTGCTTTCCCACCTATACTGCAGCTTGCCTGATATGCTGAGTTTCGGTCAGTGGGAAAGCTCAACTCCTAATAGCCATCGCAAAGTTCTTTCAAAATAATTGGATTAAACTGCGGAGTTGTGAAACGTTCTTGCAATGGGAAAGGATAACTCCACTCTGGTGGCAGTAATCACCAGAGGACTCAACAAGCAACTCAAGCATTCAAAACAGTGTGAATCTCAACTGTGCCATCTGGTGTTTTCGATATCCCTAAAACTAGCGGTAACACCGTTGTTGTCAGAGTAGAGTTAGTTAGAGTCAGTGGGAGTTGCACTAGGCTGCAGTTTCACTATTGTGTTACAAATGAAATCATTGGCCTAGTTGTGTGTTTCACCTTTGTGTTACAAAGGACATCATTAACCTTGTGTGTGTATGTATGTGTTTCACCATTCTGTTATAAAGGACGTCCTTCGCCTAGTTGTGTGTGTGTGTGTGTGTGCGTGCGTGCGTGTGTGTGTTCACTGAAGTTCTGAATAAGCCATATTCTAAGTGATGTAGTATACAGTTATTACAGGTGATACACTCCATGTCCTGGTTGATGTAATATGCAAGCTAACAACAACTGCCATTAACCATCTGATGTTACGAAAATAGCTTGCCTAATTACAGCCCGAGTTATGGAAACCAGTAGCAATCCCGTTTTCTATTCCAGACATAGAGCTAGTTCTTGCCTTGGTTTAACTGCCTGTAATTAAGTTGAAAGCATTAAAACTGACAAAGATTTGAGTGGAAACAAAAGGGTTCTATAAACAACAAAACCCTTGAAAACTCTGCATTTCAAAATAGTGATAAATTTGTGCTCTCTATAATTACAGAAATGCTTTCATAAAGGATGGAAATTTATATATTTTGTCAGTTTTTTCTTTACCAAATTAAGGAATTGTCTAAGAAGCTGTAGATTTGTGTTTTGTACTATTTGTGATAATTGTTAAACCACATTTTTATGCGCCCAGTTATTTATATGTGAACGCATTATGCCGTCATCTCTGTCCGTCCGTCTGGCGTCCGCTGCTCTGTCTCCAAAACGCCTTGACGTATGTTCATGAAATTTTGTACATGTGTTCCTTCCGTGGATGGGACGGCATCAGCGAACTTTTTGACGGATCCGAATACCGGTCTGCCCCCAGTGGCAATTTTAGTTTTTTACGTTTACCTCTGTATCTTCAAAAATCCTCTACGGATTTTCCTAAAATTTGGTATATAGACACCTATTATTGAGATGACGCTAACCTCCCATTTTCGGAAGAATTTGATGTAGTTTGCACCCCTAGTGGCGATTTTTACTGTTTTCGAGTCTGTTTTTTGCGTCCACCCCTCTATCAACCAAACCGCTCAAAGGATGATTGCGAAAATTGGCATGTATTTCTTACTATGAAGTGGACACCTGGCGATGATTTTCCGACTTCGACTACTGTGTCGCCTCCTTGTGGCATTTTTTTTAGCCTATGGCTATATCTCCTAAACCGTTTGCAGGATCTTTACTAATAGTGTATTTTTATGACGTTAATAACGGAGAACAAGGACTTTCGTACAGATCTGACTACTGGTGTGCCCCCTAGTGGCAATTTTAGTTTTTTACGTTTACCTCTGTATCTTCAAAGGTCCTGAACGTATTTTCATAAAATGTGGCATACAGGCTCTGTTAATGAGGTGACGCTACCTCTCGGTTTTCAGATGGATTCAATGTAGTTTGCGCCACCTAGTGGCCATTTTTACTGTTTTCGAGTCGGTTTTTGGGTGTCCATGCACTCCTCTATCAACCAAACCACTTTCAGGATAATTGTGAAAATTGGCATGTATGCTTTCACTATGAAGTAGAAGGCTGACGATGATTTTCTGACTACTTCGACTACTGTGGCGCCTCCTAATGGCAGTTTTGTTGTTTTGCGCTCATGGCTGTATCTCCTAAACAGTTTGCAGGATCTTTACTTAGTTCGGCAAGTGTAATTATATGATGTTGACAATGGACAACAGTGACTTTCAGACGGATCTGACTACTGGTGTGCCCCCTGGTGGCAATTTCTGTTTTTTACGTTTACCTCTGTATCTTCAAAGGTCCTCAACAGATTTTCATAAAGTTTTGAATATAGGCATCTATTGGTGAGATGACGCTATCCTCCTGTTTTTGGATGGAATCGAGGTATTTTGCACCACCGAGTGGCCATTTTTGCTGTTTTCAAACCCTGTTTTTGGCATCCAATCCTCTATCTACCAAATCATTATAGGGATGGTTTTGAAAATTGGCTCATATGTTCTCAGTATGAAGAGGACGTTTGATGATGGCGACTGATTACTGTGGTGCCTCCTAGTCGTAGTTTTGTTTTGTGCCCATAGCTGTATGAATATAACAACAGATGACGGCGTTTTGGCGGATCCAACTGACGCTGTACCCACAAGTGGCAATTTCATTTTATTCTGTTTTCCATTGTTTCTCTGAAGTTCTTTGACAGGTTTTTATGAAATATGGCATATTTCCGTTTTTGGAAGGATTATACGTTTTTGCGCCATCTATTGGCCATTTTTATGATACAAATAAATACGGTAACCCCAAAAAGCACGCCATTTGCAAAACATTCGTTGCCGCATTTCATCACTCCGCATTACTCTTGTTTCATTAAACTCCTCAACACATGTAGACTTTGCTGACTTTCAAGACCTATTTTGTACATTTTTGAATACTGCGGTTTTGCCATTATTTTGGGGAAGAGTGATTTGTCTTGGTTCTTCAGGCCCTTTCCCATATCGAAGCTTCAAAGTTAACTGTGGTTAACAGCAAAATTAAGCATTAGTGTTCCCATCATCATGGGAGTTATAGTTCAGCAAACTTATCACTAAGTGGTACTAATATGACCTTTGGTCACATGACATGCTGTTTTTGTCGGTGCTTGCCATCAAATATGACAAGGACGTCTCCCCAGATGGAAACTAGAGCGTCAACTTGACTAGGCAGCCAGTGGTTGCCATGTTGGGACAATGACTATGTACTAGAAAATTACGTATTAAAAAATTCTCTTGTGCAGGCTAACAGCTGATCCAAACAAATGCGGTATGGCGTGGCGGCCAGGAACTCATTTTGCGTACACTTTACGTTCGGTTGTTTTTTAATATAAAGAATCTAGCAAATATGTGGATAAATTGAAATAGAACGCTTAAACCGCAAAAAGTAATATGATTATAACAAAATATTTACAAATAGTAACCAGTAACCGTCTGCTGTTGACAAATGCAGGTAGTGACCCCTGCCGATAAGTTCTGATGGCATCGAAGTGAAGTGTTTTCATTGTTGCGAAGTGTCAATGCTTCACTGTTAAATCCACCCCTTTACTTCAGAGTTAACTTGCTTTGTTAACTTCGATTCAAGACCGAAGTGTAAGTGTTCCAATTGACCGAAGCATCAAGGCAGTAGGAAAGGCCTTCAAATCATTTCAGCTTTAGCATTCCAAATTACGCACAACAACTTTATGTACCCATTGGAGTTCATTTTTTACTTCTAATCTACGGTATAATAAGATTCACACCAATCATTAACTAGATTTATTTCAATTTGAAGTTTGGGATTTTGGTTTTAAGACCTAATTACACAGCGCAACATGTGGAGTTTGAAGCCATATAGCACATGTTGTAAGTGAAAATTAATAGTATTACGTGCTGGTTTATAATGATTCAATTATGTCTAACACATAGACAATGTGACCACATCCATCTGGGTTGAATCTCTGAACAAGAATGTTGAATAGTAACCCACATAGAAATAAAATTAAGATATAATATTCAAAGGGATGTGTGACAGATTTTCAATTAGATAATCTTGCTTAAATTCAACTGCAATTACTGCAAACTCGATTTCTCTTGCGACTTTTGAATGCTGTAGACACTATCAGACCGTTTTCAAATCTTGCCCAGTTTCTTTCCAGCAAGGTTTTGATGTCTATGTTTTCGGTATGCAGTACTTCTATGGCCACCAGAGGGCAGGCCAGTACATAAAATTTGACCTGGTTTTTGACCCTCTTTTCCCATAGAAATGGGTTATTCGCTCTTTCCAGTGCTACAAATTTTTTTGAGCAGTACGCATCCGCTTCAGAACATCTTGCTGTAGTTACTAGCGAAATATAATGCACTGGGCTGGTCTTGGTACAGTAGAAGTCAGCCAAGTAAAGGTTAGCTAGTGGATGGAGAAAATTCTCCATTCTAACTAAACATCGGGTATCGCCAAAGTCTGATATCATGCTTGGTTCTCCCGTTTCTCTGTCAATGTCTCCTCTGTACCACAATCCTGGCAGATCACGATCAATCGCGTCTTCAGTGTTGGTGTCTCGGTCGCTGAGCTGTACAAACTCCCTCACCTGGCTTCCCTCACGTATTCCTTCATAGTACCACTTAGGTTTGTCCCTGTACAGCCACCCCACAGCCTTGTAGTTGGCCACACCTTGATCACCCACCTCTGACTTGTACCTTTTAAAACTACCATCTACAAAAGCCAGCACCTTTGTCAAGAGACTGCTTTTGAACAGTGACTGTTCCCGTTCCGCCATATTGTTTCCGTGGCTTGCACATTAAAATTTTAGAAGTTTCGTCACACACGGTAGTCCCACGAGCTCATTGTAGATGTTATCTACTACCACGTTTAGTTTGATACCTGATTTATTATTGATTAGGCTTGATATCAATCATGTATTCTCACAAATCGATAATCAGTGACAGAGTTGAAAGTTACCCTGATCTGCAGATACATTGGACAGCCCTGACTCTTGCCACTCTTACAAATAACAATCTTGTCTCTCTCAAAGATTATTTTACAAAAACTGTTTGATGTTACCATGTTTGTGTCACAAGTGTAAAGTTGATTGCCTGCCAGTGTCCTATGTTTCTAGTCATCCATTACCATTATTCTTGCTTTGTGAAAAGAATTAGACATGATATATTTGAGAGAAGCTATCAGCCAACATCACTTGATTTGCTGAGACAGCTCATTTGTTCTGAAGAAGTGTTGTACTTGGACAATGGAGTTGGAATACATTCCATGTAGACGATGTCATCAATTACTAGTTGTAATTTGGCACTCAAATCATTATTAAAGATACACCTTTTATTTCATTTTAGTGGAAAAACTTTAGAACAAATAATACTGCTAACCATTAGTCAAAATTTATTTACAAATAATAATCTTTCAACAAGTACTTATAATTTTTAAGGAAAATTTTAATAGTGATTCTTATGAAATTGAATTTTGGATTTCTGGCAATGCAGCAACAGAGTTGAATGTTACATAATATCAAAATCTATTAAAGTGTTTGTAGAAAACACAAATACATAGAGGAGTGTAATTTATGAAATGTTCAACTAGTTTTGCAACACAGTGTGGTTGATGTTACCAGGTCCATGTTGTTAAGGATTAAAACTAAATGAAAGACTAGCTTGAGATTTGTAAAGCTCTGGTTTTGTGCTGGTTTTGTTTATAGTTCCAGACAATTGGGGCCTATAGACTTGTTGATTGATTATTGTTAAAGGCCAGTATGCAAACATGACTATTTCTGTTTGGAAGCACAGATGTAAACCATTCTTGTTCTCTGTTATTTTTTGCAGGCCCCAAACCTAATCATTCATCAGCCAGAGGATGTTCTAGCTCAAATGAACCAGTGGTGCACAGAAACTCATGGGGTGGTATGTGTACTGTCCAGATATTGTTTGTTGTTCTGCTATTGTGGGCTGTTTTTGTTTGGATGTGATCTTAGTGAGTGCCAGGATGCCTTGCTTCTCATGCTGTTGTCCGCAAAATGTAATGTAGGTCAGTGACCACACTGACATCATATGCAGTGTACCATGAGTGACCACACTGACATCACATGGCAGTGTTCGCTTCTTGGCTCATTGTCAACTCGCTAAATGCAACTTATTAGTGAAATTCCCAGATCGCCAAATGAAAGCTGAGGTCGCCAAATCTGAGGCTAGAGGTCGCCGCCAAAAAAACGTGCCACTAACACTTCCACATACCTGTTCCATTTCTCCCGTAAATATATACCATTAGCTAGGTATTGTAATATTCATTATCCTTACACATCAAAACACCTTGTCACACGATCCAAGCCTGCTGTTTTTTCTGAGGGACCCATGTCGACTCTCTCATCACTTAAAACAACTTCATAATTTATTCAGATATATTTCGAGTTGCATTTTGGTTTGCTCATCCTAACTCAAACTAATTGAATTCCTCTTGCGAACAGAGAACTCAGACGATTGCAAACACAGGGAGCGTGTGTTTCATGGTTTGACCCTGCCCTATTTTTAACGAAAAATTCAGACTTCCATCGGTTTACTTCCTGTTGTAATTTGAGCGTGTGCTTGATATGTGCTGACTTCTGTGGTTGGCAGATGCACTGATTTGTTAATTTAAAGTTTGGAAGTCACTACGAATTTTTAAATTCATTTTCTGCTGAATTGTTATGTGACGTTGCTATTCGCCATTGCGATGTCATGGCAACGTCATGGTAACTTGAGATTGTCCCATGTCACCACAGTCTGAAGTTGGAGAGCTTCAGGTTCTTAAATTGACCACTGTATGGTCATGCGTGTCACTGCGTTTCTTAGAAAATGTGATTGTGTGTTGTTGTGTGCCTGTACAGTGGTTACCAAAAATTGAAAATGTGTAATTGTAAACAATTATATATCTCCTGGTTTCTTAGTGTAATGGGGCTATGAACGTAATCGTTGGACATTGTCAGTCCAGGGCTCAAATACGGAGCCTGTGGTTCGCCTGTGCAACCTCAGATTTTGTTTGGAGATGCTTCATTTCTGCAACAAAGCAAGAAGTCACTTGTAATCTGCTTTTAAATACTTGTTCCCAAATACAACACCTTTGATTCAAAGTTCTGTTTAGGCTTAAAAGTTAAAAAAAAACGGCTGGACCTGACCATGTTTTTTGGTCATCTTCTGTCATCGTTTGTGAAGTTCAGGACTTGTGTCATACCTCCGCACACAGTGGTTGCTCTTGTTATACATAACGCGGAGTTGTCGTGAGGACTCGATTGGGACCTCAGGGGTCTCACGCTCCACCGGCTTAATTTGAAAAGGCTTTGTCCAGTCACGCGTTGTGGGTCATAAATCGAGATAATGATACCAACAACTGACGCGACAAGCAGAACTACTTTGTTTTACTTCATTTGTGCACTAACTGGAGAAATTTAGAATTAGACTTTTAAACACTATCCTTTTTTCGGGAGACTTAAATCTCAATGTAGTTTGCGCAAAGACGATGTGCAATTTTTGGAGGTGTATTGACGATGATCAACGTTAAAACGGAGAGCAAATAAGTGAGTAATTGATCATCCAATCGGTAGTTTTGCGAGAAAGCAACGACCTTGCCGAAATTGAATAACGGAAACCCTTGAAAATCATTATAAGCGAGAAAGAGAAAACAAATATTTTCTGGCGTTTAGGCTCATTAACTTTGAGTAAACGAAACGTCGCAAATATGTTCCGTCTTCTCTTGCGCGCTCATAATCAGATTCCTATAACTAGTGTTATGGCCAAAAACCGAGTTAGGAAACATTTAGACTAAAATCTTGATGGTATCTTATTTTGC
>NMRA01000023.1:1484835-1531372 GCA_002633005.1 Phoronis australis | reverse complement strand
TATATCTTCAAGGAGGGACACGACGACACCTTCCCATTTTCAAACAGACCTCTGGTTATTCTGCACCACCTAGTGGCTATTTATAGCATTATTTTTAATATGTTTTTCATCTGCGATCATTATGAATATTGACAGACGTTCATTTTTTAGACAGGTTGGACTACTTTGGCACACGTAGAAAACCAGAGCACAACTTGTAGCATACTGTTTGCAATGCAGTCTTGGGCACATTCCAACATGTTGTATTGTTTTTGTTATGGTAGCTGGTAGTGGCCCATTATGTACTAATGACAGCACAATATTGTGATGTGATAACACGTTTATTAACTCAACCCAGTGTGATAAATTGATGTTGTGGTGTAATGGTGTATGTTTGTATTGGGAGCATTAAGAAGGGGTTACTTGATAACTTGCTCCGGTTTTAAAACGGGACAAATTTCGGTGCTCTTTTCAATTTGGATTTACAATGTGCAGCGCAAGGCAAAAGCAATCGGACAAAACCTGGTTTCCCGATCATGATGGCTAATTCTGTTAAGGGCAAAAATGACTGGTAATAACTTTTATTGGGTGCAAAATTGTAATAACTTTTATTGGGTGCAAAATTGTAATTACAGCGTGGCTGAGCCACCTTACTAAGTTTCCTGTTCATTCCCCTTCATACTGGGTCATGAAGAAAAACCAATCAATCTTTTGCCAATGAATTTGGGTTCTACCTACTCGTCATGACGTGGAATTCCAGGCATTATTACAGACATGGAATTCCAGGTCACTTTTTCTGAATACTTTGGCCTGTACTGTACATCCAGGGAGTTGGATTTATGTCGGCAGAATGCAGTGATTGTGTGGTGATTGTACTAAGTTGCTGGTAAATGAATTGGTTGCTGTTCAGAAGCTGTAGTTACAAAATATGAACAAGCAGTGCAGAGTGTAAGGGTGGACATTAAGTTGAACATGATTGTTTAAAAGTCATATTTTGAATTATTAAAGGGCTGGATTTTAGTTAACCCTTTCAACACCGCAGACCGCTTAAGCGGTCACTGAAACTTACCTCCATTCAACACCATGGACCGCTTTATCGGTCTCACGATATGCCGAACTTCCAAGCAACAGAATATTTGATTGGTTGATTAGGGGAATTCTTTTGTGTACGTCACAAATTTAAATATAGCCTTACCTTCATTTCTAACAGCTTTTCTGATTCGTTGCTGAGAGGAAACGTGAGTTATTGAAGGGGTTTTCCAAGAATTTAGATCGATGACTTGCGAAAACAAAACGTCGGCCGACGGCGATTCAGACGTAGACTTTTCAAATGATGAAATTGGCAATAATTTGTAAACTTTTTACTTAATTAATATACAAGATAACCCAAAAAGGAATTCTTATATGTCTGGCCAGATTTTGTTGACTATTACGACAAAGAAGTTGAATTACATGGCTTTGAACCGGAAGAAAACTTTACAGGTCGCGAATTTCGCAATTGGGTCAAACAAACGCCGTTGAACTCCGACAACTTCGCAAATTTTCTGAACATGTGGAGTCTTCTAGAGTGTACGTCTTCTGATAAGCACGTTGAGTACTTAAAAAATTTCTATATTGATGAAATATTCGGTGAAATTGTCAGGGTAATTAATTTGAACGCCCAAACGAAGCGCGAGTCACAACCAGAAGTGGACAAATTTGAATCGTTGAACTTAACGATCGCCTAAGTTAAGTCACTTTATGGACTTCAAATGTAAATAGAAGATGTGAAATATGATCGAAAATGTATCTTAAGAAATTTTACTGAAGAATATTGACGACACCGTTACTCATAAATCATTTTTATTCTTTAAACGATACACTGAATTGGCAAATTGGCAAACAAACACCGGCATTTCAGGTGTTACTTACCTGCATCACGTGAGAGAGTGGGATTTTTTAATTTTGGTGAATTTGTAGATAAAGTTCATTCTGTTCTCTACATTTTGGTGTATTACACTTTGAAATTCAGTTATAAATGGATTGTTTATGGTATTTTGAAAACAAGCACCTCAGTTCAGCCCATGTGTGCTAAGTTACTTGGGGTTCAGGGACACAATGGCCGACAGTTACTTGGAGTTGAAAGACTTAAACGTTTATAAGACAGTGAACTAAGGTATTGACAAAATTGATATCATTCAAGAGTGCACTCTTTTGTGTGTTTATTGTAACTGTAGGACCCTTGATGCTCTGTTTTGAGGGGCGGCCAAATCTCTGTCTCACGGAAAAAATTCCAGAGTTAGGAGGCATAGGTACTTTTCCCATAGTGTGAGAGAGAGACTTACTTTGTCATGTGAGAATTACATGATAACAAGGCAACTGTTTGTTTTTAGAGCTCTTGAGGACATCAAGGAGAGTATCAAAGAACTACAGTTTTACAGAAAGGCAATATTCAAACAAGATGGATGCAGGTGATGACAAAGAAGCAACTGAACTTTGTGGTTCACCCGTCAGGGGACAGGCCTGGGCTGCAGTGAAGACTGGCTGTTTACTATAAGATTCTGATAATTTAGTCTATCCTTTCCATGTTAATTGATTCTGCTTGGTTGAAATTGATTTTTGGACATTGCTCAGCTTTACAACTTGAGTTATGTAATGAGTGATTTAGTGATTACTCAGCACACTCAAAGTATCACTCACACTACTGGCTCTTGGTGAATTCAATCGCTAGGTGCTTTTGCTGAATTCTCCAGTGCTTTTATATAACGCAAATCATCTGGTCTCAAGGCATGTGTTTGAGCATGCCCAATAGACTCACGGTCGGTCCAGACAGTACGGGAAAACGAAGACCAACTATGCTCTGTGCTTGAGCAAAAGCACTTGAACCACTTGGCTCCAAACGGCTGGGTTGTACAAAGAAGTATCAGTCTCATCTGCGCAGTAACATGTGATGGGGTAGCATACCTGTCACCCTTTTTTTGCTCTATCGGTAGCATTTTTTAAAAAAAAACATAGCACTAACGAAAATGAGTCAGTATGCTGATTTTTCAAATGTCAAAACACTTTCATGGACTTACACTGCATATGTTGGGCATGGCTACAGGCCAGATGAGCCTGATGGACTCTGAGGGATTTGCTTTTTGAAGTTTATTCTCTTCCCATGCCATCTGTTGTTATTGGTGATATGGTGATCTATTGGAAGCAAAGCAAAGGTCAAGGGGTCACCTGTGGTGTTAGTCTTGATCACATGCGCTGGTGTAGTCAGGGGGAGAGTACTGTTACGCTTCTTTGCACAGCGGGTATCCTCCAGCGGGTATCCTCTGAATGAAGTATTAGCTCTTGTTGCAGGGTTTGGATCCAAGGGTCATATGCACATATATTAACGTGCTAGACTTTGAAATCATCTGATCATAAGGTAGCTATTGAAAGTCTGCGTGACAACTTTGATCTGGTACAAAGTCAAAACAACAGTTATGTACTCTCTGCTATGGTAGACTGTGTTAGTGTCATATTTATGTGATTCGTATATGTATTGCACAGAAACACTCTTTTTTTGCTGTACCTGTTACTTGTTGTTTAAGAATATGTTTGATGTGAGCTTTAATATACGACGGGTTATTCATGATTTTGTAGTTTTAACCCCTGACACTGCATAGTATTCCAGTACTGGTAGTACCACTTTTTCACATTAGGGGAATTTAAACTTTTACTCTGGCTTGTAGAGTACAAATCAAAAGTTGTCTGTCAGACAAAATGCCGTTTCCCTTCATATCCGGTAGTGCTGGGCCATTCACGACTCTGACAACAAGTTCCTTTGGCACTTTCCTGTCATGATGGAGAATAGGATGTTCCCAGATTACACAGCGACATGTTAATCTGGTGGTATTTACCCACAGTGCTGCACCATTCATCAAACAGTTCTCTGTCCTAAATTTATACCATTGAAGTATCTCATGATATTTGTTGGTGTCTTGCTTGTTTTTCTCGACTGTATTAAAGGAGAATGCCTCACAAAAACAACCTTCTTGTATCAATTTAGTACAAGTAGTTCCACTCGATAACAGCAAGTACAGTTCTTTTACCTGACGGCAGACGGAGATGTTGACGTCACAGGTTCGAACGCAGTCTGTTCAGCAGTTCTCAACACACTGTTGTCAGCTGATCACTTGAATTCATCGTTTTACACCAATAAATCATCAAAATTCGATGTAAATACATTACAAATACATCGAGTGCTTGATCAAACGTGTTGTTTTATTTCGCTGTTGCCTTCCTTTGCCAACGGAGTTTTACAGCTGAGCTGTGGGCTTCATCTCCATTGGCATTAAGTTGGATATACAGGAGAAGTATCCGTGGCCGCAATACTTTTCAACGATTCATAGAATAAGATTAACATTACTAAAACGCAGCCATTGTAACGATGCTTTTTCCTATCTCCAGGGCAAGAAATGGGGATTTTTATTTGGGACTGTCCTATTCTGGGCCTGATATTTTTGGGTACAATGGGTGTTTGTTATGTGTTATGATGCTTTAAATGTGATATGCGACAGTTTGATTTGACTTAGAAAATTCTACACCTAAGGTCCCCTTAGGATTGGAAAATATGCCAACTTCTATCAAATCCCAGGACCAGCATGAGTACAAAATGATAAATTGTAGCCATATAATAACTTGTTCTTACAGTTACAAGAACTGGCGTACAAGTATATGAGGAGGTGTATCATAGGCGGCGCAGCACTGAAAAAGTGGGGGCTAAAGCCCCCTGTGGTGCACCGCCTATAGAACATGTGCGGTGTAGCACTGAAAAAGTGGGGGGCTGTAGCCCTCCAGCCCCCTATGGTGCGCCGCCCATGTGTATGGAACAGCTTATTATTTGAAATGACTTATTCTTATCAAAATGACATAGGCAAGAAATTCAATTTCAGGCCTCAAAAGTGGGTTAGCTTTATTAATATAGAGGAACCGTTCGCTCTCTGGCCGCCTTTTGGCAACCTTCTTTATTAATATGGGGTCCCCACACTTCGGCCGCCTTCTGACGGGCCCTCCTATGTTAATATAGTGGGCCTTGATTTTGAGGCTCAAAATTCAATTTTTGCCTATGTCATTTTCATAACAAATCATGTTGAATAATTAGGTGTTATGTTCTTTTAAATAAACTTAACTATTATGTACAAGTTCAATGCTGTTTTCAGTGCTCAGCTATCTACTCGTAGATAATTGCTTGTCTTGTGTGATGTCATAATATAGCACTGCAGTGTTGTATAATTGCTTCAACAAAAAACATTTTTGTGGTATGCGTTGTCTTTTGGTTTTTTCTGTAAACTAGTTCTGGAGGCTTTTCCATTTTGTAGTGTTACATCACCAGATGGCCCTGCGTTAATACATGAAAGTTGTGTATTGATCCCAGTTAACAAGTTGAGACACGGAGTGGGTTCACAAAGAACTGCCAAACTGCTTGTGGAAATCATTCGCGCAAAAATAGGAAAAATGAAACATTTTAAGAAATATCAGTAGGATAATACAATAGTTGGGTTATGATGTGAATGGTATTGATATGTTTTATTTTATGTATTTAAAATGAATAATTTGTTTATTGAAGACTTGGGTTTTTCTTTAATAAAAGTGAGCATAAACCCATGCTCCGCCCACTTAGGATTAGACCACTGATGGTTGTAAAGTTGGGCATAACTTGCTCCTTCCTCAAATGAGAAGAGATTTTTAGGTTTGTAACGAATTGGCAGTTATTTGTTGAGACCATGCTAGGCGCATAAAAGGTCTTGATGAGCTAACTTGTAGAGCCTCTGGTCTAAGTAGCAACAAGCGGTCAGGGCTTTGGAATCCCTGTAGGCCTAATCACCTCCTAATTTGAATAAAGAACAACAACTTTATTACACCACAGTTGTTCAGTTGGAAAAATCTGACCTCGATGTGAACTGTTTATTGAAATCTATTGCAAGATAAAAACCACAAAATTTTGATGACTTAGATTGCATTATGTATTCGACTCTACGAATGGATAACACAGCAATAAATAAGAATGAAATATACGCAACTTAAAAATATATACCCTAATATATAAAGTGTAAAAATATTCAATATGTACAAATAACGTGATGCCGGAAAATGTAGCAGCATATAAGAACCTTGTCTCCCATGTCGTCCCATCATAAACCATAACATGAATTCATAATTGGTTGACTTGTTTCGTGGTTCGCCCAATCTTTAATCGTACATTCGTTTACCATTGGTTTAACCCCTTCATAGTTCAGCCAATCGCAAAGCGTACATTCGTTTTGGCAGTATATCTTCACTCTCATTGGCTCTTCACTCCTTGTAATAATTGATAGACAGCACGACTTTGATATCTCTTGGCTAATCTCAAAACTGGCTTTCATTGATTATAAATATTTGGTTTGTATTTGACTGGTTTCAAACCTTGTAGCGAAACAAGTCCACACACCAAAGATTGGTCAAGAATTGACCACAGATGCGCATATTTCCTCGACTATATGAT
Organism: Phoronis australis; assembly: GCA_002633005.1. NCBI lineage: Eukaryota > Metazoa > Phoronida > Phoronidae > Phoronis > Phoronis australis. The sequence continues at coordinate 1,524,900 of NMRA01000023.1, read as the reverse complement.
AATAAGCCTGGTCGACACGTGTTAAGAGTTGCAGTCACAGTCTCTCTGTGTGTTGCAGGCGTTACCGTAAGTAACATCAAATTGCAGTTGTATTTGTACACATTGTTCAATAAGTTGCTATGCGAAGCAAATATTTGACGTATTTTACTATGTAACGTCTTCGACAACCTACGAAAGGCTGTGACTGCGGCTGCTCTTTCAACTTTATGTGTGTGTAGACCTGGCTTCTAATGTCAGTATAATCATTGTAGCTTTATAAGATCAAGTTCACTAAAAGACAACAAAAAGGAACGGAGTCATAGAGTAACTACACGACTAATACCTGATTTTTTCTGAGACAAACATATTTACACCTGAAACATATACTTCATAAACAGTGCAATATCAACTACGGTATTTCAACTTCAGTCTCGTACACGCGTCATAACAAACATAATACATTGCTTAACATTTTAAATATACACCTAATGAACACATGATGGACGTTAGGGAACTTGTAGCGACTTCTATCGTGCATTTCTGCATACACTTTTGGCAGTTATAACACTATTTTGACATTTTGGGATTGGTCACTTGCATCGAAAATGTTAATTTTTGCCACAGTTGTTCATGACTTTTCAGGTTATAGCAGCCCTTTTACAACAAACCCACAACGGTATTTTTATGCTGTGGATTCCTCTTGGGCACTTTTACTGAGACATTGATTAGCGGTGGACAGTTTCTATGTTCGCGTTTTTTGTCTAAATTCTCAGTCACCAGAGTTTTCTGCAGACAAGGTCGGGCGTTTATTCGGAAATCAATTTAGGGTGTGTATTTCGAAGTGATGACTACACGACGGGGTGTATTGTTGTTGAAAGATAATTTTTTCCCCATTTTTTGTCTATTTTTATGAATTCGGGGAAAGTTCTGGGATTAAGCCATGCATATTTTCCCAAACAAACTCCTTGCGGAATTCCTTACATGCGCACACTGTCATATTTAAAGAAGGTCGTTTCTGCCGAAAACTCCTGCACATTTTCTGTTGAAAGGTTTGCTAAATCACCTACTCATCTGCATTAACAAATGAACAAACTCTGACTCTAAAACAAGTAATGTTCCTTCAGTACCGGTCTTCATACTGTAAATGGTCACTTGATCAGTGGCTTTCACACACTTCGCAGATCTGTGGGATCGTGACCATCTCCGAAAATTGGCCAATCACAATGCATGAAACTGGAAAAAATACTCGAAGCGTGGCATGGGATTCGACAATTTTCGAGTCGAGAAACGAGTAAAGTTTGCTGGTGACGGACCCTGATACATTAGGAATACATGTCATATTTGGCCAAATTTACTTATTTGCGTTAAATTCACACCAGTTAGTGACTGCATTGTACTTTTCTGTTTCAAGAATTAGGCCTAAAACCTCGACTTTCTCGTGAACATCAATGTATACAAACAGTCTGTCGTACAGAAATTTTTTGGAGTAAATTCCTACGAATTTTTTTAATCAATGACAACTAATGGATGGTGTCGTTATTAAGTTTTAATTTTCACAGAAATAAAAACAAAGCCGTTTGCTACAAGCAACTTATGAGTAAACCATAACTTCGCATAAGACAGCACTAAAAAAACGACTCCACCTATTAGGTACCCCCCACGCCTCTATGTACACGTAACGGCCTTTGATTGGGTTAGAGCATGACACGTGCAACTCGGGCTTGAACAGCGCGTTATTCCGTCGCGATACTTGGCCGCAGAATTTGGACTTGGTCACGTCTTCTATGTTTGCCTTGTTGTCCACGTAGACAGCTAGTTTGTCCAAGTTGTACATATAATCTTTGTACGTATCTTTGCTCTTTTCATCATCTGCAAGACAGGGTTAATTATGTTAGTTTCCATTCCTTGAGCTGCGGAAAATTATTCTTTTGCCTGCGTCATTCTAAGTTGTCGAGCTTACCAAGATCCGCCTGAGCAGCGTGAAGTTGCCATACGTTTTAGAGGTCCTAGATTTACGCGAGACTCGCGTGTTCAGCATTTTGATTTTAACGATTTATTACGTTTCCAAATGAGTAGTGGAACATTTTAAAAGAGCCCCGTTTTGCCCTATTAACAGATGCTAAAAACGAGTTTCCCATTCAGTTCTCCGAAACAAAACAATGCTCAACTGCTTTCAAAGTCTGCTAAATGGGGCAAGCGTGCCATGCGCTTTTATAGAATTACACGGAGAAATGACCACCACGAAGGACCATAATGTCCAATTTGTGAAATAGGGGCTATGAGTTTTTAATTGATTCCTGCATTTAATTTGGAAAATTGACGCCAATGATGCATTAACAGGTGACAGAACGAGGATTGGTTGAAATCATAAAACAGGGTTTAGTATCCTTTTAAATGATATCGTGTGAAGTGCGTCCATCAGGTATCTTAGAAATGTTGAGTATGCGAAGAACGAGACCATTCGTTTGTGAGTTGCTACTAGAACAAAATGAGGCTGTCATTCTTCTTTATGTAAGGAAATAGACTTCTTAGCACGAAGTTTCTCTGATAATTACCCCAAGGTATTTAGCCATTCTTGGGCATATTTTACACACCTGATACATGTCGGTATGCTTGAAATGACGTGTGATCAGTTTTTACTTAATATATCAAATATCTCTTTTAGACAGTGCTACAACGTAGGCCTACTCTATATACAAAGCAACGTCATTTTATCAACGCCATTAAGCGTACAACACTGGGAAAGCATGACAACTATGGTAACTACAGCCCATGACAACCATGGTAACATCAGCCCGTGAAAACCATGGTAACTACAGCCCATGACAACCATGGTAACTACAGCCCATGACAACCACGGTAACCACAGCCCATGACAACCATGGTAACTACAGCCCATGACAACCACGGTAACTACAGCCCATGACAACCATGGTAATTACAGCCCATGACAACCATGGTAACTACAGCCCATGCCATACTTCATGCACTTGTGGTTAAAATTCACATTGTGTTTTGGCACACTCGGTTACAACAACTTTGGAAGAGTCCGTTCATAAACTTATAGACACGGTTCCTTTCAGATCACCTTTGTTAATAGACACGATGCTAAAGAGTTCCTTGATATAGAAGAAAAAAGACTGAGGACTTCGGCAAGATCTCGTGTGTCACTTTCTTTCTATTAGACAGTGCGTGGTGCGTTTTGCAAGCAGCCTCGGTCAACTACTCCTGCCCAGTCTTAGACGCGTGTATGATTTCCAGTTGCGATAAAACGCACGTGAAAGTAGTTTTAGATTTTTTTATCTTGACCAAATGTACATGGATTGAGTTGCATCAGTGTTATAAAAATCTCTTTCGCAGTCGGCGGCATTGGCCTCTTTGATAGGAGTGTTTGGTGAAAGGGACCGGTTCTTATTCGACTAAACATTTAAATTTGACTTAGAGTATACATCTATGAGGATACATTAAACCAGACGAACAAACGTGCGGGAGCACAACATCCATACCTCGTTTACCTTCCCCCTGCCACGTGAGAATCTTGACCCCTGATATCGATGTCCTGAAGCCGAGATCGACCATCCACGTGGGTTTGTCTACGTAATGGTTGTCCAGTATGGTACAGCTTGGTAGCTTGTTGTCCAGTATGCCATCGACCGCACGTGCTGCATGCGCCTGTATCCACTTAGGCTCGCTCGTATGTCGCTTGTTGTGGCGTTTGTTGTTGATCCATGTTTGCTTCCGGTATGCCAAGTTTTCAACTACAACGAAATCACTGAGTGGATGAAAAACAGAACTCACGACGAAGTTCGAAATTGCAATACTTGAGGAGGTTATTGGCAGTCAGTTCGCGATCTCTGCTGCACCGCGGTATACTTGCGTTTTCGATTTTTCTATTTTGGTGACACCGACTACAGTACTCATTTCAAGCATGAATACGTTCTTTAAAGACCTAGTGGATTGCGGTTTGCAAAAGGTTTTTACTAGATTCAACTTTGGCCTACTGATAATTCCTCCCCTACGTATCCAACTCGTAAAGCGTTATAACCAAATCCTTATAAGTTCTTACCACAAGGTGCTTCTTTGTTGACTCGAATGAAGCCTTCTCCACACTGGCCGTGGTGTGGGCAGCCAATGAGCCCAGCACGCATACTGATAGCCTTCTCCCATTCAATGGGATGGAATCTAATGTATCTAGCAATGAATGGAGTGGAAAGATAGTGGTAGTGCTCGTGATGTTTGTCCACGTTCCCGCTAAATACCTGGAAAAGGAAGAACGTCGTAAGATAGCCGCCAATGTTGTCATTCAGTACTTCGTTTGCTATTGGAAAAGGACTATTTCTGACATAGAATGTTTCGAGGTTTCGTGTGCCGTGCGGCTCTTTTTCATTTCTTTGAATGTTCAGCAACATGTGGATGCTGAGTAATAGATATTTGCATAATCATACCAAAGAATTCTGTTTAAGTTAAGATCTGCTCCTTGCGAACTGGAAACGACAAAGAATATTCAAATACATTCAAGCACCTGTGGGGGGTTGTCCTTGAGACATTTTAGAATTATGATTTTACTTCAGCTCAGTTGATCTTGTAAGAACACTCGTTAAGAAGCTTCTCGTATCTCAGACAGTTGTAACAAAAAGTAGTAACACAGTCTTTATTTGCATTCATTGGACAACGTTTGAAAACCAATTTTTCTTCCCAAGAAACGAAATCACGGTGCTTCCACACATGCGGCATGCGTTTACTGATGTGATATCCTTCCTGTAGTTCATGGTTATTTTCTTCAAGCAGTAGTAAAGAAAGATGTGGTTAGTTGGAATCCAACTGAATTCGAACATCGATACAAGGCCACGCACGTGCTTCAGTGAAACGGAATATACGACAAAAGTTAACAAAAGCGACAAATTGTTATTTTTAAAGCTGCATTTGGTTCTATTTAGCTGGCTGAAACGAAAATCGAGTTAGGTCTTTTACTCTCGTAATATTGGTTTCCTAATATCCCTTGCCGTGGTAAGATTCTATTTCTGTTATCAATTGAAGTCATGGAGGTAGAAACCTATCACGGACAGGAATATTGCGAGACCCATTTTATACAAGTAAAAGTCAAATTCAATTTTCATTTTAAGCAGCTAAGCAGTGCGAAATTCAGCTTTAAATATTTGTGTTAGTTCCAGGGTGTGTCTGTGTCGTTAGTGAGGTTCAACGTGGGGAGAATGCGTGTGCTGGAATTAGTTTGTCGACAACAAATTGCGTGGTCGTGGATGTGTCTTACCAATCCGTCGGGAGAATAGGTATCGGGAAGCGGCGCTTGGCTACTGTTGGCGCCGTGCTTGAAAAACACGGGGGTCTAAGGACGAAACAGACTCTGTATGGTAACTGTTGAGTTGAAGAAGGGGTTATCGAAGAACTTGAACTATGGGAATTCGAGACACAAAATAAGCACTGGTTGGTGGTGGAGAGTTGGACAGTAAGCTGCAGCTGATACTTAAGGATAGGCTTTTCACACGCTATGGATTCACGTTAAGTTTTCAAGAGAGCTAAGCCACGTCCTGCACACCGACTAGCAGTTATGCTTTTTACGATGGGAGCAAAGATCCAACATACCTTAGGTTGTGTAATGCTGCCTTCCTCTTTGTAGTAGTACCAGATTCTACTGTCGTTGCTGTACGACAATCGGAACTGTTTTACCCAGTGTTTTCTTCCGGTGTCGCCGCGGCCCTTGGTCACCAAGCCTGTGATGGTCGTAGGCGGACCGATGTCATATTGTAACCACTGACCATCTGGAAACGAATTTGGGACTTAAATTGTCGGTGAATGAACTCGGTGCACATTCAAGGTATTTGTCTCGCTCTAGGTCTCCCTCTGTCATACAGGGGTCCGAAGAATACGGCTCATGAGACAAAGATAATAAGTAGATATGTATTTAGGAAAGAGTGGGAGTAAAACTAGAGATTATAAAAAAGAAGGTGTAAATTGAAGTAAAGAAGAGAAATAAGACGTGCAAATGTTGTCTTACCAGTGTAGGCTAGAAGGAAGATTGAAAATTGGATCATTAGATGAAGTGCCAGTAATTTAGTACTCATGCCAAGTTCATTTGGCCCATTTCAATGCATGCTAGGCGCGACTTATCCGTGCATATTCACTACATGCGCCTTTGCCCCGTATGTTAATATTGGCAATCGGAGACAATTGCCAGGAAAAAATTAAGAAAACTGAAACTTGTCAAGCTACTGCTTTACTTCTGTGTAGCCATTACCCACAGTGCTATCTGAACAGAGAACCTTAAATAATACATAAACTGAAAAAACCTTCAAAATGATCGGAGGTGAAGAACATTGCTCAGCCTCATGCCTTATGCACAAACATTGAGTAACATATCAGCTCTCATTCTGGCCAGCTATTCAGTACATGAAAATTTAAAGTACTTACCATCCTTCCGCCTAGAGCACCACGCCTTGTTGCTAAGGATATGACCATCCGCTGGTTGACACGAACTGTGCTTCCTGAAAGGGTGTGACGATGACGCTGTCAATTTGCCGTACGGAGGCAGGGCCAGAAGCTGCTTACATCCTACAGAACGAAGGCGAAAATTTAATATCTAAATTTTTGGTGGTTTGTCCTGCGGAGCAAATCCGTCGTTTTATATTGTTTTTCTTGTTGAACATGTATCGGTGTTCAATGATAGAGGGAACTGCATGGAACACATTTACTTATAATTGAATTTTAGTGTATCTTTACTCTTAGTGTCCCCTAGCTCTGATAAACTAAGCTCTTGAAAATGAAGCAATCCTAGCTATAAAAAGGGACTCCATTGATTGCGTAGTGAGTTGGGAATATTTCAATGTAGAATTCACTTACTCTGACATCCAATCACCTCTACTCTCATACTAGGGTGCCTGTTCCAGTGAACCGTATGGAACTTGACGTAGCGCGCTTTTACGGGCGAGTCCAGATATGAGTGTTTTACTGAGTACGAGTCTGTGTTTCCTTCAAACAACTGAAACGGGAGATTAGAATGAGTGCATGATCTCTAAATGATTGGAACGTTATGAATTACATTTCTTTTCGTCAAGGTTTCAGGTCTTGTTTGCTCAATAGCTCGTAATCGTGTCCCCGAAAAAACAAGAAATAAACTACAAACACATTTGTATGGTGTAAGAATTTTCTGTCAGCTGTGTTTTTCTTAATCAATTTGTTGTTTCCAAGAGTTCAACTTGCTCACATAAGAGGCATCAAGTTTTACCCTTTGGTTGCCGTACTGGTCCTCGACATATTTCCACGTGACACCGTCGACGCTGTAGGATACCTTAAACGAAGTAACCCATTCGACGCCGTCACCACGACCCTGGGTCATAACTCCAGTCACCTGAAACGTAGCATCACAGACGTGTAAGAGAACTACTGTGTGCCGGGTAGGAGTGATTCAGGGGTAGGTGCGGGACGATGTGCCCACACTGTCTCAGTAAAATTCCTTTTCTGGTATATTGTTGAGTAAATTTCACGGTATGTTTCATTTCTACAAATATTGCGTATCTTGTAACTGTACTAAGTATGGGGCTGTCGACATCTTTGGTTCTTCTTTGTATTCCGTTCCTCCTTCTATTTTTGCTACGACTACATCACTTGGGCATTGCCATTTGCATTAAAAGTTATTTGCATCTATGGTAGACTTAACGGGATTGCTTTTTAATCACTACCTCAACAAAATTATATAGCACGTAAATCGGGCCTACTCGTGTCGTGGTAGAAAAAAGATTTCTCCGGCATTTCCGTATTATTCAAAATTGTGCTGCTTCATGACAAACCAGTGGCTATCATGAGCGGACAAGGGCAATTATGAAGCCAATTCAATGGAATTATTCGGTACACATTTGCTCTTCAACGTCCAACGTTCACAAATCTAGTCCCAGTAAAGATTAACAGCAATGTCGTTCCTCACTTCAAACAGATGCAATTTGAAATTCTCATCGATATCTCCGGCATAGGTGTGAACTGTACAATCAGATTTTGTTCATTATTTTTCATCTGCAATCATTTAGCTTTATGGGCGAATACAGCCTGCGAGGATTTAATTCCGTACGTTGTTTCCTTTTCAATTTTAATACGTTAGTGCACAAAGCATTTCGACGTAATCTCTTTGGTGCCACGATATTTTCCCGCTGTGGCGCGCTCCTGTGATCTTCCGCCGTGTCTACCACTAGAGTCAAGATATGTGAGCTGGCTTTAATATAATCCGTAACTGAAGCAATGAAATTTAATGGAGAAAATGCCGAGCATTTAGGGAACAATGGATTAGTTACTTATACCAAGGTCAGTCTGATTTCAAGCTACCGGCAGCTATGCCCAATCGCGGTTTCACCGTTGCTATCGGAACTGTCTGAGCTAACGTACTTAACCACGTGCATATAATGGCGGAACATCTACTGAAATCCGCTTTTCAATTAAATAACTGTTTGATTGTAAACTGCGATCAAATTCAAATGAATTCCCAGGGACAGAGTGCAGCAGAAGTCATCTCATTGTAAATTGCCGCCTGTCAAGGTGACTCGTTAAAGTGATTCATTGTTCATTTTCCACGATTTAAAAAGGTTGTTGACATGACTGTCTATTCGCTCTGTACAACGTTTAGTATAGAGGTGTTGTATTGATGGTGATTAAACTGTATTTGACTGTTGCCCAGGTGTAGTGATGTTCTTTCACACCTATAGGTTGACATAGTTCTCTAATAGGGAACATTTTGCATGTACAACGTGTTCTGTGAATCCAAAAGTGTCTTTCGCTGGACCCATGTTTTTGTTGAGTTCAGCATTAAGATGGCAAAGTTTACAGGGACAAAAGACACTTTCTTTCATTCTCTGACATTTTAGGAGGTTGAACATTTTTTATGAATCGTTTGACTACTCCACTGCATACCAGTCGCGATTTAACGCCATGATGACACTCGCATCATATTACACAGAAGATGGGCCATTAGGCGTTGTCTCAGGGAGAATGTAAAATTTCCGGACTCATTTTCACAAAAAATGCACGCTCATTGAATGCTTATTATCAGTTTGTGCACCAGTCAACAACAACGTCATTGAACGACATTTTGAATTATTTCGTAGCAGTCTTTGCATTACATAAGCAACTCCATTCTCCGTCATGCATTCCGCTCGTTTTCATTTACAACAGATGTCACTGTGGGTGGTAAAGATTAAGCTTCTTTCAGAAATCCAGAAATCTGTTCTCAGTCAATCTTTTGCCTCTTAGGTGTTCATTTACAGTTTCGTAATTGTCTTTTTGTATTTCGTAAATCGGGCACGATTTTGCCACTACTGTCATCTTATCAAATTTTCAAATTACAAGAGCCCTCATTGGAAGTTAGAACCTGTGGTGAATGTTTCCAATAGCCTCTATTAGGTAACAACGAAAATGCCAGATCATCTCCTAAAGGTGTTTACGTAGTTAACGACATTCCTCATTAACTCGCCGTTAAAAGTTCAATCATACGTCATTGTTGTCAAACTTCCTTTCTATTCGTCGTGTAATTAACTTGATGAATTAAATCACCAGGTAAGCGTGTAAATGATATTTTCTGGTAAGCCAACTTCGCTACGTTCCGCAGAGGATTGTGACAAGTTGTGAGGCCAAGAGTGACACGAGGGAGACAATTTAGTAGCAAAACCTGGCTGCAACGCAGTGAGGCGTAGTACTGAAGTGCCCGTTCCATAGATACAGTTACACTCACAAAAACGCAAGATCATTCAAGACCTCTCGAGATATCGCTATTAAGCAAACCAAGGAATCGCATTAGTTTTACTCGAAAAAGTCATCCCTGTTTTCACTGCTTGCCAGTCAAGGAACTGTGTTCGTTGCTGACTTTTAAGTCACATAAAAGTGGTAAACTTTACTCTGTAGAAGTTTGCAGAAAAGCGCGTGTAGGTATTTAGTTTTATACCACAAATTAAGTTAAATTCTAGTTAGTGAGTTACAAATTGTCAATTCGTAATGAAAGTTTGCGACTGTGTAGAGACAGCAATTTCACTATTGTTTTATTCTCAGTCGTTTTGGCGCCGCCGTTTTCATTAAGACGCAGCATAGTTGCTTCCGGTTTAGCGTTCTTACCTTGGCGGCGACGCCGAGGTCCACCTGGAGCCATTCAGAGGACGACTTGTATTTGGCACACCATCCCTTCCCGTTGGGCTGGTAGATGCGGGCAAACTTCTCGTGGCATCCCTTGTCCCACTCCTGCGGGTAGGACGACGACGCTGTGATCTGTCCGTCCTGGATCTCCCCCGTGATCATCCCCAGCGGACCGTTCTGATCACAACCTACGCAAACGAGTAATTGGGAAACAATAATGAGGACAATCCTATGGATACTAATGATCATAATATTAACATGTGACCATAATATTAACATAACATTAACATTAACATTTTTCTTACAAATTATAGCTGAATTAATGACGCTGTAAATCCGTTGACTTTACTTTCTAAACGTTCAGGGGAGAAGTTGCACAGTTGGTTATTATCATAAACAAAATGTTTTCTATTCTACCTTGGCACTCATTTTGAACTTAGTCGAGGGAGTTAAACCACAGGCCCGAGTTAAAATTGGACCCCCTTTATTAAACTGAGCAAGGTTTTGCTCTCAGTATCTGCCTGGTGTTTCATCATGATCCATGCCACAAGGCCAGAAGTGTTGACTAATTACAGCACGTGGAAACTGGTTGCCAAAATGTAGAACCCCTGAATGTGCCGGAGTTCGTGTTTAGTGTTTTGTGGCATATCATGTTGTTTACTGAAAAGATCGTATCTTCAAACTGTCAACCAGTTGACGTCTGCTTGTTGATGATTGATCGTTTACCAGGCTTCCGATTCTTTTACTTGCTTTTGGAATTTTTAAATGTGGTGGAAATAAGTAAATAGTTTAACTAATGTGTCTCTCACTCATAACTTGTGTAGATCCACGACTGTTACACCGAAAAAATAAAGATAGGACACTAGAAGTAGGGTAGTGGTGTATGGATCTGTATGTATCCCTGAGTGTAATTGGCCACTTATATACCTGAGGTTGTCTGCAAGATTTGTTGAATATTCCTGGTAACCTGAAAAGAGTCGTTGTACCAAACCATGCAGCCGTTCATTAACTACAAGTCGGCACTTGGGTGCACGCGAACTTTATGAAATTAAAGGCCGTCATTTTGAGGGTGTAACAGTTGACACAAAGACAGAATTGTGATGCTCCAACACGATATCTCCATGTTTGTGTTCACAGGTTACTCATTATTTCCTGTGTTTTTGGATGCATTTGTATCTGAAGCCAACCCCCATACAAAATCTGTAGATGTGTTGTACAGTACCAATGAAGAGTTTGGTCAAAATAAAACAACACACTCAACATTGAATGCGTGGCTAATTCGCACCCGTTGACACTTAGATTGGGGAAAGCGTATTGTTTGACGTGACAAATGTTATTAAGAAATGTTTCAAACGTAAACATATTAAAGGGGAACTTCAGTTTTCACGGTAAACATTGAAACACTTTAAAACAACATCGAGTTTCGTAACTTGTGTGCACAGCAATTGACAACGTATTGTGATGTCGTAATGCGCTTATCCGTAAAGGGGACCCTGCAGCTTTACTTGTATATATGAGTATAGTCTTCTATTAGAGAATGTGAATAAAAAAATGGTCGTTTGCCTTTATGTTTTTTTTTTTTTAAGAAATTTGTTTAAAATGTTGGAAGGTTTATATTACCGTCTGCGTTTGTGACTGCAGTGATGAACACGGGACGGGCATCGACCCTTCGTAGTGTCTTCTCCGTGTTATGTGACCAGTGAATCAGTAAACACTTCAACACGGATGAACACGGTGCTTATCAGCGATTAGTGATCATGTACAAATAAAAACTATGAACCTCTTCAAGACTTACGATAACTTGTTGGCTTTGCAACAGGTCAAAATCTTGAAATTATAAAGAGACTTAAAATTTTAATACGTTGGCTCACAATTCCTGTCACTTTCCATTTTCCAAAGGTGCTGAACTTTTACGTCATCTTAAATGAAGAACTTAAACCTAGAAGCAATTTTAAGTTGCAAAACCTCCAAAACAAGATGAAACATAACCATGAACGGTTGAGTGTCAAATAACCGTCTTTTCCTTCATAACTGTGCTTGCCTTCAGTTATCAAACATAAATTTTGTTTATGACACGAAAGCAAACACTAAATTGGCAATGCATTTGATTATTATGATTGTTCATTTAGGCGAAATAAACTGCTGAGTCTAATAATGATATATTGGCATCTAAAATTCCATTTGAGAGAATGGAACACACCGGTTGATGCTTGATTCCCAGGGGCCATGAGCGGCTCAATTTCACAATGGAAACTGTGTAAGTCCCTATTGAAAGAATTTGACTACAGACATAATACAGAATAGCTAAAGTTTGCATATTTTAAAGTATTAAAATTTTCCGTGTTTGGTGTCACAACACCCAAGCGGATCAGGTGAGACACCTGTCGTAGGCTGTGTTTGTTCTTTAGCATGGCGAACTGCTTTCTGCCCTGTCATAGTCTTCAGTGAATTGAATAACCCTCTGCTCACAATATTTTCCTTTCGTAACTCTGAAATGTGCTTTGCTAAACAAATCACGTTCCCGTACGCTTACCCGATGGTTATTTTTCGTCAATACATTTGCAGTAACCTATCACGCACGCGTTCTGTTTTCTTTTCACTCTAGGTAGTAATAATAATACATGTAAGTCTTAAGTTGGTATAATTTAATACGACAATTAACCACTTTGAGTGGCCGTCGCATATTAAAACGATTGGTTATAGCGTTTATAAAAGCAGTATTCCACCCTGCGTAGCTGGCTAAAAACGGAAATCGAATCAAGCATTTTACTCTCATAACATCTGCCTGATAATATTCCTTACTATGTTAGGATCTACTTTTCCAAATCAAGTCAAAGTAATACGCAATCTTAAGATGGCCCAACCCCAGTAAAGTCCGAAGCGTTTTATTCAGTCGCTAATGGTTACGGAAATAGAATCGTGTCATTAAAAAAAAACATGTGAGTGATATTATGTGAGTGATACAGGGTGAACTTCAAATGCCAAAAAGTGGAACACAAACGAAGCTTTATCAGGCGTTCGGTTTGGTAACGAACATTGACTGCTTGGGTGATTTTTGTTAGGCGTTTTTGTAAACAATGTGCTCATCTCTCATTGTGAATGACGTTCTTATAGTGTTCAAACTGTGGATGTATCTTACGGACACGATCCACGACGCATGGGTGGGCGTTAAGACAAAGTCTTTATAAAGCTGCCATTGTTACCAAGCATCTAAACACGTCCAGCTCACACTATGTTCCCACTGGTCGTCCTAAAGAAGCCGGGCGTCGTTAACTTCAAAAACTTTTTCTTGTAAAGGTGAAGCCAGGTGTGAAAATAGTGTTTGTCCTCGCCACACTTAAAGAATGCCTTTGGGCTATGCATGCCTTCGGGGTATACACAATATTAAATGAATGTTACACCCCGTGCCCACGGGTAGAAATTTGGTGATCATATCTAAAACTTATCGACTCCTGTATTCGTGTCAAAGATTGGAGACGAATCGTAATCGTCACTTTTACCATTTACAGCTGCAACGTTAGTTTCAATTTGTTTTTACTCTGGAAAGAATTGATTTCTACGATCTGTTTCACTGATGAAAAGTGACTCCAGACGTAAGATTAACTTAGCCTTACGCTCACACTTTAGTCACAGTTGCGGAATAAAGTTTTAATCAAGTAATTATGAGTGCATCACAGTCTAGAAATAATTTCTAGAAACAATTTTTATACTGACTAGCAGTTATGCCTTATTCTCAGACACTTTGCATATTTGCTCAAGTGAGATTTACATGTACTTAGTTTTCACAAACAGTCGTGATGAGAGTAAGACCTGACTTAGATCTTAAGTCACTTTTCATGAAAAAGACCCCAGCACTTAGGAATAACTAATAGCTCGTAACAGCTTGACGAGGTACACACTCAATGAGCTGGCGTAGCCCACGTATAGATTCATGGGCCGGAAGATGAGTCTTGTTGCAACCAATAACGGACTGTCGGTTCTCTCAGAACTCGTGTTTAATTTGAACAGCAGGGAGTAGTGTTTGAGACCAGTAGAACGACAGCAAATTGTCTACCGCCAACAATATCTGCCATCTTCCATCAATGGACATCACTATGAGATAACTCATCTACAGTTTTCATTTTCAACTCTTACGAGTTACAAACACCGTTTTGATATCATTTGCAATCTCCACTCTTTGTTCATCGATGTCAAAATATCTTTAGTCCATGGCACTCGCGACAACGCTCAGTCGGTGCAATTCTCGTCAATTTCCGTACGACGTCTTCGTGTACTTGTGCAAAAGGTCTCGTAATAAGAGTATGATACAATATCGACGAAAACTGCGCGGAATGAGAGCACATAAGTCGACAATATTTCACCCTAAGCTTTGTAACAATGAACTTATGTCGTGGGTTTTATCTAATCGCGCTATTTTAGGTCGTGAACTTGTGACACTTGTCACGCATGGGAGTCAAGCAATAAAAACACGTGGAAACTCTTGTTTTTTATTATCAAGGTTTCTGTCACTTCCTCCTCTCGCCTTTCCATAACCTGACAAATCCTTAGACTAAGGAAATCGTAATCAAAATCGCAAGAAACATCACAGACTGTCACTAATCAACAGGTATTGTATGACACAGGTGAGAGCCCCACTTGTGATACTGTCAGACTGTTATCGGTCCATAGCTGCTGATTTATTACACTTTAAAATCCTTTGTGATTACGGATACCCCGTGGTACTGACCCTAGTTGATGACGGACCGCAACGCTAGCCATTTTGTATACTCGGACTGTCTGTGTTTGATGAAGAGAAGTTTGATGCTCGAATGCACTGAGAAATATTGGTTGCTCCTGCTCTTTGGTGTTGATATTCGTTGATTTGATTTGTTACTGTATCCTTGGTTGCAAACCTACCATGGAAGTAAATGGATATTGTGTTCTTCTTTTGTGCATTTTCATTACTTTATTCACGTTTGGTATAATTGCCAGAATTTATAGCGTTTTAATTTTGGCTAAACCCTGTAATCATCATCAAAAACATTGCACTTGCTTAAGTAATATAAGGAAACTGACGTCGTGGATCAGACGAGTTCTTGAGCTTCAATGTCGGTTACAGATAAATGTATAAGCTCTCCTACTGAACTGTTGGACATTCCAATTTTATGCTTACAAAGCGGTGCACTATCGTCTATCGGATCAGTTTAATTAAAGGTAAGCAATCAATTTGCCATTCACAGGAGAGAACTATTCTTTCAGTAGCAGCTACTTTACACGCTATAAAGATAATATTGAACTAACCCCTCGATCAGTACATAAGTCTATTGAATTCTTACGCAATGTTTACTAAGAAGTTAACTGGCTATTTGCCACAAGTTAAGTTTCCTATCATAAAAATGATAGACGAAAAAGATAAAAGAAAGGTTTCAGCGAAAACCCAACTTGTGAGGAAATCCAGCAATAAAATTTCCACTGTCGGTTAAGCGTGAGATTAAATTGGTAGCAACGGTGATTTGCTAAGGTACAAAACGGCGAATTTCCACGAACTTTACATAAGATATCGGATAAATTGGTTTCTGTTGTGGTTAAGGTCTATGAAACCCCTTATTCAAGTCAGCGCAATCAGTGGGGCGTGACCCCGAATTCGCCACACTTCTTATGCATTTGACTTTTCATAAAAACACGGCAGCGCACACGTCAAAATGATGTGTAATGAAAGCCAATTAACATTTCGGTTTGTGACGTATAATGACAAAAACTGCGATGCGTCGGCGAAGGTCTGTGCTCTTCCAGAACTTTTATAATTTTAGTTATAGGTTCGACACTAGTCGGCGCTCTCAGACGGTTTCAATAACTCAAATGCTCATTATGTATGTAAATCCCTACAGAAGAAAATATTTCCATTGCGCTAAAATAACATGCAGTTTTAAATAAGCAATGAATTTTGACATTGAAAACAACTGATAAGTAGTAAGAGCCAGTGGCACGTTAAGTATGTTTTTCGTTTGTTATATTCAAACAAAAATGACGATGGATGGTATGTACATAGGCGTCCACTTACAAAACACCCTCTATTCAAACAGCAAAAAACGACAGCGTCTAATCACAGTATAGACCGCAGATTTATCTTAAATACCTGCGAAGGACAAATAAGACCTGCCCTGTACATTAGCGAAGTGACTATTCCAAGTACGCGACAAGCGATAAAGGGCCAGCTATCACATAACTGATAATCCTTCAAGGAATACTTACTTTTTAAGCAAACATTCCTATTTGGTTCAATTAAAAACATTGATATTAACTACGTGCAACTATTCACCGTTGTAGACGTTTTTACGCGCGCCTGATGCCCAAGGCCTGTCTACACGATTGCGTATTCAAAGAAAAAGTTCCGTTTTCAAAAACTTTCCCGTCAACGGCTCCCATTGATCGTTGTACCGCTTTCCCGTTCCAATTGGCATTCGGCAATACGACTAAAACGCAACGCGTTTTCGCCCGTCTACACGAGGTCAATGAATGCGTTTTAATACCCTAAATGAGTGCTTTAAAAATTTCGTTTTTGTTATATTCAGTACAGACGTGCGAACGGAAGGCGCCTCCGTGAAGAAAAAGCTGTATTTTCATTTGAAAGCGCAGTGGACGAGACTTAATCTCGTTAGTTATTGATAGTCGCGGAATAGCTTAACTTCACTGATTGTTTAAAGGAATCTCAAGTCTAACCATGTCTACAAAAATAAATTCTCAAATTGTCACCCGATTGTGAAAAACTCTCCCCGATGTCGATGCACAAATGTTGGGAAATGATGGTTTTCTAACCTTTTAAAATCATTTAGACTTGCTTTCTTCATAGACTGCATGGGGTTGTGCATTTGAAATTGTTCAGTTACGATTTTCTTTGTCTTACCTTTGGCTGCCAAGAGCAGGCTTGCTAGGAAGCACCAGATCACCTGACCTTTCATGCTTGTTATCTGCAAAGACGGAGCCATGTTAGTTCAGGCAGCTTTCAACACAACTTCTTCTATAGTATTCAATTCAAAAAATGTGCTAATCACAGAGAAAGTGAGCTCCTAATATAGGCGTTATGCAAATTGTTCGGTGGTTCGATTTCTTCAACAGTCGCGCACTCGCTTGGCTGCTTATTTAGTGTCTGTAGGGATGCCAAGAAGGGAGTTGGCGCGTCGGCGTATTGATTCGTCTTTTGGACTGTCTACGGGCTATTTGTTGTTGTCCCGGATGGTGTAGTGGGCTGTGAACGGGCGACAGGATCTCTGGTTTCTTAGCGACGTGGCAGCATTTATTTACTCGAGGGCGTGATGACAAGATGCTAATTTTTTGTACACAGAAGGCTGACGACCGACAGTGTTTGCATTGCTCATCCTAATGTTGAACAACATTAATCGTCATGGGAACATTCTGGAAGGACGCCATTATCTTGAGAGGAAATGTAACTGCAACATCCGGGCCCTTTTTGACTCATAGCAGAGCCATAGAGATCACGACGGTTTCTTACTTTCAGCATAAATGGGTGGAGACGTTGGCAAACGCTGTTGGATTTTCGTTGACGTTTTACGGTAACTGTATCACTTCAGAAAGAGTTCCGTACAGAACCCAGTACCACAACCACCATTTCTCAATACCCGTATACACGCTGAACTGCGAAATTAGACAGTGTTTTTTATTGGAGAATTTTTGCCTTTACGGAGGTCGGTAGAGCGACAAATGCAGAAGTATAGGTTCTTGATTGGACAGTTTGGCTGGCAATAGTCACTTACAAGGGTCCCGGATTTGAGAACCAATTTAATGTCCATTATTCAGTGTAAAATGGTTATTAAATTACGGGGCCCTTGTAAGAACTATTACCATTTGCCTCATAGTCGCCACAAAGTTTTAACTCCCGAAAGTTCAAGGGATGTTATAACTGAGGGTGTGACTTCTAGCAAAGTCGAGAGTATTCTCCTCAACCTGTCGAGAAGAACAGTGGTGGTGAATACAATGATAGATTGTCTGCAAGCAACTGAAGTTAGAGCACCGTGTTACAATGTTAAATTAGTAAGTAAACACATGGACACTGAGGAATGTTTCTTTTGTTTTAATGCTTACTGAGGTGGCTTATGTATTGTGGGTCATAAAGTATATGACCAGATCACAGGGTAGAACAAAAATACAAAATAAGGTCTCGGTTGTATTACAATATCAAACAATTTTGAACAATGACGGTGTTTCTTAATAAATTACCGATTAATCGCCTGAGCGCCTGGTGGAATGTGTTTCGAAACAAGAGTTATTTTTACACGCAAAGAAGCAAATAGATCGTCAATCACAATATTTGTTTTGGATATTGAGTAATGTTTAGACACATTTCCAGTTCGTCATTTTCTACAGTTCGTCTTATTTAAATATTAGCTCCCAACATGATCAAAGTTTGTTCAACAAGTGACGAGCATCTGAAGGATTTTCATCGGTTTGTGTATGCGTTTAGGATTAAAGAATTTGATATTCAATTATTCGTCTTTTGAAGGCCCAATGAATTCTAATTTCAACAATCTGACCCAAGCTCAACTTTCTAAAACAGGTAATCTTCTATATACATCAGATGATAACGACTGCTGTGCAACGGGCAGTTAGCATAACGTTCAAATTCCTTTCGATCTAACGAGATTAACTCGAAGACTGATAAATATTTGCCACGAAATGCAAGTCGAAACCCAAAGTGGCCTAAAGGGGGACGCAAAATAACATATTTAGCTTTAATATTAAACGATATCAGATTCCTCGGGTTAAGGATTAAATCTGTGCACTCAAAATACCCGAACTCAAACCACAAGTAGAAAAACAACATCTGTCCGTAGTGGGAAAGTTTTAAAAACGTTTTGTTTAATTAATTGGTCGTAAACATAAGTAATTCATGGAAATTTATCCGCCATTTGACAATAGGAAAAAAGGAGCAGATCTGGTACTCACAATGGCCGTTCTTCCGGTGTCGACAGGTGACCATTTTGTTGAATCACGTCAGGCAAGATAGCCTCTTGACCTGACGGGATTTCACGGGATTATTTTGTCTTTTCACAAGAACAGGTGTCATGTTGTTTCGAGTGGACGCAGCCGACTGAAGTCTGACCACGAACAAACACCATCATATCTGATGGAATTCTAAATTTACGGCTATATCTTATGGGCGTGGACGAATTCGAGATAAAAAAGCGTTATCTACCAAAAAGATGTAAAGTCACTCAACTTCGGGTATGGATGTATGATTATCATGTTTCTGACATCTCAGCGTCCCTTATAAGCAATCCCCCGAACTCGCTACGAAGTTGTCACGAGTGTAAACCCCCGTAACTTAATAGCTCCGTTCAATCTCATGCACATACCGGATAAGTCCCGATGAACAGTTTCGAGCAGTGTTGCACATTTGATTGAGAAGANGCTTTAATATTAAACGATATCAGATTCCTCGGGTTAAGGATTAAATCTGTGCACTCAAAATACCCGAACTCAAACCACAAGTAGAAAAACAACATCTGTCCGTAGTGGGAAAGTTTTAAAAACGTTTTGTTTAATTAATTGGTCGTAAACATAAGTAATTCATGGAAATTTATCCGCCATTTGACAATAGGAAAAAAGGAGCAGATCTGGTAGTCACAATGGCCGTTCTTCCGGTGTCGACAGGTGACCATTTTGTTGAATCACGTCAGGCAAGATAGCCTCTTGACCTGACGGGATTTCACGGGATTATTTTGTCTTTTCACAAGAACAGGTGTCATGTTGTTTCGAGTGGACGCAGCCGACTAAAGTCTGACCACGAACAAACACCATCATATCTGATGGAATTCTAAATTTACGGCTATATCTTATGGGCGTGGACGAATTCGAGATAAAAAAGCCTTATCTACCAAAAAGATGTAAAGTCACTCAACTTCGGGTATGGATGTATGATTATCATGTTTCTGACATCTCAGCGTCCCTTATAAGCAATCCTCCGAACTCGCTACGGAGTTGTCACGAGTGTAAACCCCCGTAACTTAATACCGGCTCCGTCCAATCTCATGCACATACCGGATAAGTCCCGATGAACAGCTTCGAGCAGTGTTGCACATTTGATTGAGAAGAACGAAAATGTAAAGTTTGATTTCATATTACAGAATTACATGACAGCCGTGAGAAAGTTGTGCTTCATATCCATGGAAACGTTATTCGGTTGGCAATGATGTCCAAAGACGTGTAACTTGACCCAAGCACAGTAAACATGCCTGGAATTTTTTCAAATACAATATTTGTTCGTCCATTTTAAGGTAATAACCCAAGTGGCTTGTGGTTTAACCCTTTAGCCGCCGGTGACAGGTGAATCCTTTACCATTCTGCCAAATGTGTTTACCTGTTTTTTACTACGCACCAGTTGAAGTGGTGAAATACGTTCGTATTCCCATTCACACTTCAGTAGAATATAATGTGCTCATGCAACTAACATAATCATTACGCATAATATTTACTCCGATCGATCAATTACAACGAAGAAGTGTTTACAATATCTTAATTTGTGTGATCAGTGAGGTAAGTCAGCTTGCTCGTCTGCTTACGCGCAGGTTACGTCACGTATTGGCCATAAGAGTATGCTAGGTTATAACTTTCTCAGCAAATATTAGCTGATTTCCAATATCAAGTTGCTTGGCTCCCCGCTTCCGTATTGTGGGCGGACATTGGATAACCCAGGTGAATGTACTGCTCAGAATCAAACGTCTCCATGGACATGTTTAGTGGTCTGAGCCATGGAGAAAGGGTAGGAAATGTGGTCATGGTGTCCATGACAACAATTCAGCAATTTACCAACTCAGTCTTGGACTTTGGGCACGAGAAGAGGCCGTATTTTGCCTTGGAAACGCGAGGTCAGATGTAACTATCATGTTCATTCTGCATATTTTGATTTGATTACGTCAACAAGGGAGCTGAAAATTCGTGAGACGATCTACATATCCGTTGGTATGAGTCCAGTCTCGCAACTGGCACACGTTGTCATTGTTAGTCTAGTCTATCGTTACTCTCCTGTAACTGACTGTGACTATTTATCATTACTTGTTGTTGGGTCTAACAAGGTGGCCAGTTTTTTGTTTTGAGGATGGTGTTTTAATAAACGCCGAAACATGTCAAGCCGGTTTAAATCCGTCGTTCTGCTTAGCAACATACACATACGTACGTACATACATACATACAAGAGGCTCAAGGAGCAAGAAATGGACAGAAAATTCTTGTCTCAGTGAGAGGTCACAAAGTCACAAAAGAGACAGTCCTATCGTTTTATCACGCTTTCCAGAGATGTCCACGATAAAAATGTCGTGTATACCGTCTCATTAAACAAAGTGACACCCAGCCTTCCCACTACTAAATGTTGAACCGAGATCCATTTCATGTTTTCCAAAATAAGTGCACAGTGTTCAAGAGTAAATATACTCAATGATAAGCATAACTTATTTGCCTGGTAGGAATGACTTGATCACCGTATAAACAAATCAAAACCGTGAAATGATGACAAAGTATTTAATTCGAAAACTCTTGCGAACTGTGTTTTGTTCCTGGCGGCATAGGAATTAAATTTTGGCGGAAGAATGACGTAGTATAGTTCAAATTATCAATTAATAACCGAAAGGTATCAATCGGTCGAAATACCACTTTGTTCCTTCATTCACTTTATAGACTCTAAATTATTGCCCTCTATAAAGCGGTCTACACGTACGTCAACCAGATTTTTGTGACTATACAAATTATGAGTATAAGCCCGCCGGGCCCTCCACACGGCCACAGAACATGAGCTTGACCCCAGGTTTGAGTGGCGACAGAGTCAGAGGTCAATATGGGCCAAGTGATATTAAACGGTGAAAATCGCCAGTAATGACTTGGTGACTCGACAAAAGACATCGTCGTGTCATTTATTTAACCTTGTTTGGTTCTCTGTGACGCCCGTCTCTTTTTTCGCGTTGATAAAAAGGCTCCAAGATGTGGCCAAGAAGCCTACACGAGACACCGTCCGGCTGCGAGATAATAAACTGGTCTGGGAGCTTACTCGACCAGGTGTGAAGCACCTACCTAGACTTAATTAAGCCAGGTAACTGAATTAAATGTAAGCAATTTTCACCTCTAGGTTAGATCTCACGGTCGATGAGCGAAGCCACGTGGGCATTGTTTGTTAAAAATCACTAATTCACTATAGCCACAAGACGCCTTCTATTCCTGGTCTGGTTAATTTCGGGTGATACAGTTTAGTCAGGTGAACTTGCGACAACAAATGGAAATTTGGTGACACCTTTTACGACACTTTGATTGGTCCGAGCTTAATTATCTTTAAATAAAACTTGTACGCACTTTGAATTTTTTTGTTGATGTAAAACCTTTGAATTAGTTGTATTAACGTGTATTTATTACAGTGACGAGTACGCTGTTCATTTTAATGAACAGCGTATTCAAAAATACGAAACCATATGACACTGTGTGGGTTTATGTCACCAAGAGACATGATAAGTAACAAATCATATATATTAATGTACCTACCTATACAGCCGTATGCTAACTTATCAAATTTGTCAAATTGTCTCGTAAAAAGATGAAATGGTTATTTCAATGTCTCCTATATTCTGAAGAGTACTTGGAGAGAGATATTCACAAACAAATATGTCACACTCAGCCAATACAACATGGAATGAGTTAGATGAAAGGGTTATTCTAAACGTTGGTCTAATTTCTAATATTGCCTGAAACGTTTACACGAGGAGACAGGGTATTAGAACGCAGACGAGTTACAAGTCAACCAGCCTTACATTGAAACCTACCCACGACAATCGCACAAGATATGGCTACATAACACTTTTATTAGTCTCTATCGGTTTATATACCTCACAATCACCCACATTTTAATAATATCCCAGTCGAATAAATCGCGCTCAAATCCTCATAATATCCATTTACTTTGTGACAGATGATGTCCCTTACACCGCGTACGGGGATGGCGCAACTTAGGAAGTTCACAATTACTATAATGCACACAAATTAGATACCATTCTACACCTAATGCAGGTAAAGTGGTTGACCTTTTGTATGGCTATTGTCCAGTCACGAAAGAGGTGCCCAAAACCGACTGACCAAACGGTTTAGAGGACACCTTCTATTAAATTTGATCATGAAAGAGTCGTCGGATGAATTGCTGCGTGTTTCCTAATGCGTTGCGGAAACCCGCACCAGTCTCTTGTGGTGAACATATCTCTGAATTTTTGTATCATTTTTGGAGAGGTTTATCCGTCAAAATGGCTTTAACTCCAATTATCTCAGAATGAAAGTAAAAATAAAAAATGTCAACCGTAACATTTTATCAGCAAAGTAAGATTCTCCTGCTGCTACGAGATAAACATTTGGATGTGACATACATTTCATTGACATACATTTCATACTTCCACAAGACTTTCTACAAGTACATTACACTGATTCTAATTTTTTTAAGTTTCGTGTTTCATCCAGTCAGTGTAATTTAGCGTACACACAACAGTGCAATAAAGATGGATGGACCGACCGCGATTCACACCCCTGATTTTACGGCCTCGTCGGACTATCTCAAGTCCCAGCTTGGGTGTACCTCGTACTTAGCCCACTCACACGGGTAACTCGGGTATACCTCGTGCTTAGCCCACCCATACACGGGTACGGTACACCAGGTTTAAATAGGGTTAATGGAATAAATTTTATCGCTTTGCAGTCGCGCAACATATCCCGGTAAAATGAGTCATTTCCTTTCACCGAAGCTCATCATTGAACTTTCCGTTTGAGGTAAACTCAACCACCTTCATAACAAACACACGGGGTTATTTATCGGAGGCACTGAAAATGAACAATCATTAAGGACATACGAAATGCACCGTGGGACCTGTCTTGAAGAATTTTCACTTGGCGGTTGGTCACACCATGTTTGTTTTAGTTTGACGTTCTTTGACTTTTCTTGTCCGTAATTATCGCCCAAACAGGCCATGTTTGGAGAAACTCGCTCTTTACGCGTTATGATGTCACGTACCACTGTGAAAATATTATCGTAGGGGTGTTATTCTTCAATTGTCCCAGTGACTTCTTGTGTAGACAATCAACAGTTCTAATTTGTGTTCATTCATTACCATGTTTAATTTGCGAAATCATATTATTTCATGACATATCATGGAAAACCGTCGATTCTACCCAGTTAATCAAGTCTAATAACCTTGTTATTTGTTTTTACAAACGAAAGAACTTTAAAAGATATATTTTAATTGATTTAGCACGAGACGAGTTTAGATTTTAGATAAGACAAATATGCACCTTATCAGCCTTTTCGAACAAAGATCATCTATTGCCAATCCACTGTAACACACACCTGTGATATACCGATAGGATTAATTCATTACGAGAAGGGCTCCCGAGAAGCAATGAATGCACACAATGAAACTATTTCAACACAACAAACAATATAAACTAACTTACCTAAACTCTTCACAAAAATTATCTTCTTATGAACGTAGTAATATCCCTAATATTTATTCGACTGAGCTGCCAAGGAACCTATCGCTAACTAACCTGGTGTCGACAGGTATATCGCCCTATAGGTATGACGGTAAACAGTGGTCCACAAATTTTAGGGGTCAGTGGAAAGAAAAATAATGATAGGGTAGAATTATAATGGAAACTATTGTTACGAGAGTAAATAGAATATACAGTGATAAAGAAACGCAAGGAAGCTCTCGGACATATTTTTTCTGCACCATTGAACCAATTTTCATTGATTACTGAAAGATTGCCTATGAATGTATTCTGAGTGACATATCAGCTCCGTACATGAATCATTTCATCAGGAAAGGCAATACAAATAAAACGAAATGAAAGAAATAGCAACAAACAAATAAAACAATGCATAGATTTATTATCAACAAATGTTTTAATTAATCCAATAAGAAACGTTCCCCTTTTATGTGGTCGCACCTGGATATTTCACCGTGTGAAATAGCTGCAAACGACGGGACCTCTGCTCACCCGCACACGTCGAAAAACATTTACTACGTAAGCCTACACAAACGTCTGGTTACCTTACGAATACAAAGGAGCAAAAAGACACAGCCTAAGTTAGAGTTCGGGCGTGATCACTCATATTGATTTTCCATACACATGTATCTGTTTTGACAACTTTTAATTAGAAAGAAAGAATGTGATAAAGGCCGAAAGTGACTACCATGGAAAAATACAAGGTTTCCTATTTCACAAATGGATTAAAATTCATCCTGTTACCATTCCATCCAGTTTATAGTGAAAGTGAAATATTCAAACCATTGATCCCGTAGTCTTTGCCTCTTCTTGATGTCTTCCACATATAAACGCCTGAAGTGTGACACTGGGTAAAATCAATGCCATCTTTCCACTCTCGTAAGACATCCCAAGTGTCAATTTATCTAACGCATGCCGTGTTTATGACGCACAACCTACCGATCAGATGAACGGAAAGTGTTATTTGTTGCGTTGGAACAAATTGGAAGGAATATTCGTCTCCCAACTGGTTTACGCTTAACAATAATTTATTCATGAAATATCATGTTCACCAATGTTTTAGCAGGTCTGGCATTACTTCGAATCTTTATTAGACACGGAGATTAATTACACTATTTGACGCGTTACAAGTTGTGGAGAGGTCAGAACACTACTAGACTTTTGGCGTTCGAAACGTTGCAACTCGTATAGCGCAACAAATACTGACAGTAATGAACTACAAAAGGTGCAAGGGGCGACGTTGCAAAAACGTGGAATGGTCTGCATTGCTTACTTCGTAAAAATAAAAGAATCTTAAAATCTCAGCGACTGTCATCTTGGCTTCTGGTTACACCTGAAATTTGCTGCCGAAATTCCATCACGTCATTATGAATTATATCAAATTGCCGTATAAATAGCCGCTGTTTTAACAGTATGCTGGTTTATGCACGTTTTACGGATCGTTTTTCTCAAATGAAAATTCATTTCAAAGGAGTCTGAGTTTTATGGTCTCAGGTAACCTCAATATTGACAAATTAATGCGCGCTTCGTTTTTAATGCCCGGTGGTGCCCTGGACTGAAAGGTAAAATAAATCATATTCGGTCTGAAATGTTTGTTGTGGAAAGAAAGATGAAACCTCGGTCAGACGCCACACCTCCCGTTCAACGTCGGCG
This sequence comes from Phoronis australis, assembly GCA_002633005.1. NCBI lineage: Eukaryota > Metazoa > Phoronida > Phoronidae > Phoronis > Phoronis australis. The sequence continues at coordinate 1,498,626 of NMRA01000023.1, read as the reverse complement.
CAATGTTTTTCTCACAATCGTTCAAAAGTCAAAAGTCAAAAGAAATTAATACGCTGAAAGGATGATCTCACGGAATTCAATTTACAGGAGAAATGAGACAGGATTCACTGACTACGCTTAGAAACAGAGAGTTGAATATCAAAAGTGGAAAACAGTCCTTGCCGTCGCTCTCTGAGACCGGATAAAGAAGCGATGGCTTAATGAACCATTTCATCAATGAAACTTTATATGGCCACAACTAACGCCGACATGCGATATGCCGTGGTTCGCGATATCCGTTCAGCTTCAACGACTTCAAATTGTATGTGGAAAACGCAAATGCATTGGCGTTTGCACACGCACATGGTTCAATAAAACCTGCGAGTTATGCAACTGGCACAACTTCACATTCTTCGAATCTTCTCTGTCTTGTTAAAAACTAAATAATTCTCTGTTATGATTTCTTGTCCCGTATTTCCTCATTATACAGTCAATGTTATGCAACCCAACATATAATTATTCGTTATTGGTGCGAACAATTTTCACACTTTCGAAAAATATTTTGCTAATACGTTAATAGCCAGTTCACCAATTTTACCTCCCATCAGGCGCCTATTTTGGCAATGACAAACTTTGATCACGACTGTAGACAAACAAAGGAAGCAATAATTTACCATTATTTGAAAATACTTGCCCCTCTTTTACACACCTGGCCACAGGGAATAGCTCGGGTTTCTTTGCAATTACTATGACAAGTTTTCTATTGTATCAGGGAAGACGAAATATGTGGTGACAAAATTTGATTGGAAAATTACCCTAATTTATAAGTGGCAAAGTATTGAAACCTATATGTTAAATTTACTTTTGCGTGTCTGTCATATGAATGACAACAATGAAGTAATCCACTTATGATACCTGAGATTGCTTTTGGCAGTTTTGAAATAGAAACCACGTTTTGTTACTTTATAAATGTAAAAAGCTGTCCCGCTTTCCCAACATTCTTTTCAACTGTGATTATTATTGCATTGGTAGAAAATTGATGCAGTAATAACAATAATTAGAAGAGTAATGGAAAAACTGACAACTTAAAAAACAGACGTTCTGAGCTCCTCTTTTAAATGCCTTCATGTCGGTGTTTTGTCTGTAAGTGTTACGCTTGTGGCGTCGTATTCTTGTGGCGTCGTATTCTTGTGGCGTCGTATTCTTGTGGCGTCGTATTCTTGCTCGTATTGATAAAGCAGTTCCAGACTACAACATCTACTGAACGAACTTCTCCTAACCCTAACTGTCAACATACGCGTGTATATCTTTCTATTCCAAATTAAACATGCCATTGTTCCCTACGCTCTAAACTTTGTTAACTGGTTAGTTCTCAATGATGACAGAGAAGCGCAAATATAACTGTTAATAGATTCCCCAGTCATGCTATTTGTCTCAGTGCACTTTCACGGTTCCCGCATCTTTAATACATATTTGAAGTCGAAAAACGCACAATGGCAAGCGCATTTTAAAGGTTTAGTGCGAAAAACATATAACGTGTTTAACGTATTTAAGGGATTGTCGCCGACTCTGGTGAATTCTTTTAGTTAAACATTAGTTGTTGAATTTCTTAGACAAACAGAAGCAAACGGCCTTTAATGAAAACATTATAACACGATCCCGAAATGAAATATAAGTTGGCATTTGCCAAAGCGGATGGAAATCTGTTAATATTTACAGGAACTAAAAATACACGACAAGCCATAAACTAAAACGTTTGCCCGCAGGCTTTCGGTTGGAAGGTTTTTAAATGGTAGTAATCGGAAGTCGGGGTCAAATTGATTTGGTTTTATTTAATATTCTGTGCAATTTATAGTTGGGTAATAACATATTTCGAAAGTTTTCACTTCAAAACCGTTGTTGCGCAACATTTACTAGGCATTATAGACATACAAGAATCTTTGGTGTTGAAATTGTAAGCAGGTTTGCGTTCCGTAGACGCAAGCACTCATCAGAAAAGCCAATGTGATCACGTGCTTCACATGTTATGTATGGATATCTCACAAAGACTTGTGTAAGCATATGTTTGGCGAGTTTCTTGCGTCTTCGGAACGGAACGCAGTTCTGTGTTCGACAACAATGCCACCTTGAGTTAGAGAAACGAACAATCAATAGATGGTGCTGAGGTTGTGATCAACTGATCAACACTTGCTCATTCACTACAATGAGGAAATGGAAGAGGTGAAGCCAAGATAAGCTTTGAATCGACACTTGAGTGTTTCATTATGCAGAGACATTACATTGCGTTTGAAACTGAGCAAATGCAGTGGTACAGGGTGTGCAATATGCTGAGAGGGCCGACAGTACAGCAAACACTGAGTACTAATTCTCCCCACGAACAACTCAATTATTTCCAGGACTGGGCGCCTGACCAATGAAGACAAAACATTATCTCAACTGCAACTGAACTCTCAGATACATTTTTCGTCGAACCTCAGTGTGGAAACGATTCCAAGGCCATGCTTGTGAATTCCAGCTACAATCTTCCTAAAGCCTAGTCGCAGAGCGGCTAACACCAGACCCGCGCCCCTTAAATCCACACACATATCCGACGTTCTCAACACACGGTAACCAAAATCCTTACCAGGGGACCAGACCCCAGGGACTCTACTATGTTCCCTGAATTTTCAGCACGGTGTGGTCGTTGTGCAAACACTGATTGTCCTTTCTGCTGCTATCATCTTTGCTGAGACAAAATTCAACATTTTAAAATGACGTCCGTTGAGAACAAACCATGTGTTGAGGTGTTATAGTTATAGAAATTAAAGTGGGTCCTTTCCGCGCAACATTGAAATAAGGGGTCATTTATTTTTATTATTCGAAAATGTCATAAGTACTCTCAGAATAAAGATGACATTACAGCAATAGTGAGTAAACAAAGGGAACGCATTTAGGGAAGGCAGTTGAGTCCCTATTGGGAGGTTTTCATGCATCCGGCAACAGTCATAAAGGTCTCAAGCCCGGGAATGATTGTTGGTCACCTGGTATGGAGTGTTCCCGTTGCGGGAGTGGGTTAAGGACGTGGGTCTTCAATTTGTATTGCTGGATAGATGATTGCTGACCCGAGACTGGGGTTTGCTATGTAGCTGGAATTCAGAGGCGATGGAATCGTTTCCCTTGTGTTGTAGAGGGTAATATGGTGAACGCAAACTCATTGAGAAAAAATGAAATAATAAATGATTACAAACTAACCCTACGGCGCATCGATCTGCGCATTTGCTCATTCTTCCGCTATGATTCCACGTTCTCTTGCAACACACCCGAACAAGAGGTTTTACGTAGATCTCTCGTGATCCGTGGCCCCATATAGTCGACTTTTAAGGCCAGCACGTTGTTTGCCTACACAGGTGAAGGTGTACAAAACACCTGGCCCGCCACTAGACCAAGTCTTTGTTGAGTATTGAGAAATTAGATTACTTTAACAACAAACACGTGTCGTTTGAATAAAAAGAGGAAACTCAACGAGAAAGTAGCCAAGGTTAAATCAACAAGTTCTTTGATTCTGTCCAATTATGTCAAAACCGACATTTGTTACAGCCGATGATGGTGAAGAGAACGCCTTGCGCTATGTTAGCGTCAGAATGTAAAACATTCACAAGTCACCTATATTAGACAAACTACTTGATCATTCAGAATGCATAATTATGCACCAATGATTTTATCAGTGACCCATCACTTCAGTTGAAAGGCTGGTACAATGTCTTTTAGGAAATGTTTTCGACTATTCTAAGAGAACGTTTTAACATTTCTTAAACTTGAAAGTTAAATCGCAGATTATTCTTTGCAATCCTGGGTCGCAATGCATTCTTCTCTACAGGCCGCAATGCCAAGACTAACAACATTGCAACAATATGACTACGTGTATTCTGATATACACGCTACCTAAATGCTTCAAGGTAACGTGTCTCGAAACAATAACTCGGAAAAGAAACGGCAGCCGCCGAGTGACTTGATGACGATACAAATATCACGCATAAATAGATTTTTGAACAAATGAAAATGTTAATTAGATGCAATACTTTAAGAAGCCACAATACAGGTCTATAAAGATCGTTTTGAAAGTGATTCACGTTCCTGGGTTTCTCGTATTCATTTGGGTAATTTATGTTGCTGGCTCTCTTTAGCTCGGAACAGCGGAAGACCTCGCTTGGCTTGTGTGCAATATTTAAATTACATATTCACGGATTTAATGAAACATAACTCCTTAACTTAAATTTATAAATGAGGCCATGTTCATTCTTGAAATTTGCGACCCGAAGTTGTTTAGAACGATGCGGTATTAACACATTGCCTACACATTGTCTAGTACCTGTAGGGAAGGAATTATTTGAAACTTACCATGAGCAATGACTTTCTTGTAGTCCGCAAGTTGTATCCTTTTGTTTATATCCAGATACACCTGAAAGAAAAATTCTACATTTAAAATTGCTTTAGTTTGATTATCATCAAACTACATTTCTCAACAAAAAACCCAAAAGTGCTTCGTAGTCACCAATTAAGAATTACTGGCACACTTTATTCTCTTGACTATTTCAATACATCTCAACGGCTGTTAATACCGAGTATTCTAAGCACATATGGTACACTCAATCCTAGACATTTGGAGATTAGATCAAATATACTTACCCAATTCCTTTCTACTTCACTCTCAATAAATAGCATCGTGCATTTTATAGGCAATTTAGACGAGATATTTATCAGCGCTCTAAGTGACCTCTTCCGGTGAATTCAAATTACACTTCAATCCCACACGCAGTGGTCGACTACTAAATCTTATGAAAGCTTATTTCTGTGGATTATGATGCATTTGACCAGAAAACAAAATGTATGATCCTTCAAACTACTAACACTATGACTAAGCGTTGTGTGCAAACCAACGTGCGTATGAATTCTGCCGGAAAACTGAATTTGCCGTAGTCATGGGGTTGTAGCGTGCAAATAATTTGTTTACTTCGCAGTTGACGACGAAATACTTGTACCCTGGAAATGTAAATGCGTTTTTGGTTTTTGAAAACCATTAGCGAAACATGGATTATAGTTTATACTCATTAACCCTGGTCTAGTTGTGATACTTTTGTTGGCCCAGATTACTATTACGCATGGCGAAGCCTTTTGCGTCTAACGCGTGTTCAATACTGATGGTTGTCGGTTCAGTTATAAACCAGAAGGATTTGTGCATTTTGAGCACCAGGGACAATCTATTTACTTACAGCACTCATCTATTCCATAACAGAAAATAATAAAGTAAAATTTTCTTTTCGTAAACGTAATACCACAAGTTCACATATTAGACGAGTAGCGCAAATATTTCCATCCCAATATTCGTACCTATGACTGAAAATGAAGTTGCAACGGCACCCCGCAGGTGTGATGACAGTCACGTCATGACACGTGACCCATGTTTTTTACGGCAGGTCATGCTCCGTTGCGAGTATTATGGGACGCGCAGATAGCTGCAGGGAACATATTAACCAATGAATAACTGATCTCGAAATGACCTGATGAAGATACAAACGACATAAAAGAAAACACGTCAGACTTCATTTGCGAACAAAACCATTCATAGTAAATGTAACTATATGAAAAACAACGATTTTCAAGAGTTTCATTAGAATAAAGAGTGAGAGGCAAGCATTTCACCGGTTAAGGTTTGCTGATAGTTTTGATTATGATGAAGAAGAGATGACGATGAGAACGACGACGATGATGAAACACGGTTTATAAATTTTTCTTCGAGTTATCGATACCTCCCTTCTCTTACAAGCGCTGAACACGATTTGTCACATTTTAGATACTCATTAATTTTTTCTGTTGTACATCACTTACAAAATCCTACTTCTAGCAGTCAGTACCATCTTCCCTTTGAAGGAGGCGTGATGTAGTAAGTAACGTCCAGTAGACCAGATTTAATTCGAATACAATGAACTTTCCTGGATGACTCTACAACTGCATTTTATTATTTATTATTACAGTTTACGTTGATCGAGTTTCTAATGCATAACTACATGACGGACCACATAGGATGAAAATATCGAATGAACTCGAAATTGAGAGCAACAATAGGGAGTTGTCAAAGCACTTTCTGTTTGCAGACTATTCTCGACCATTTGTACTGCTGTTACATCAAAAGTGGGACATAGTCAATTGAAACACCTTGATAGGTGGGCTAGACAAACACTCCTGTGGACTTTGGGTGTTAACTTTTCGCATTATTCTCCAGAGTGTCCCAACAGTGTCATGTCAGTGGACCTGATCGCTAGAAAACGTTTACGGCAGATCACCACATTTTGAACTCCACATAAACTCTCTGTTGCCGGAAAGAGCCGAGTAATTCTGAATGGGAGACATCAGACGCAAGTCTATGTGAGAGATGTGTGTGGATGCGTGTTCCAGAGCTACTGATAAATTGCGTCGCTTCTTGAAAGTCAAATTCGTTGGTGGCCACAGAAGATTTTGGTTAATTTCTGTAAGGCTGGTATTTAAAAAGTCTTCAGTAGCATACCCCATCCAAAACTGTGTCGATACGTAGGCTAATAGTGTATTTGCTAGAGAAGGCAAACTCAGTTTGTGGTCCTTTAAATGTGATACAAGGGACAGCCGAGTAGAAATTCTGAGAAAAGTAAACAGGGCGGAATGCAACTTTAAACCAAACTTTCCGCAGACGACGGCATTCACTTTCAGAGTGCGCAGGCCTAGCTCCAAATTCCTTCGGCTCTTCGGCCTGTGCAATGTTACTGGCCGCCGTATAGGAAGAATACCTACTTTATGGACTGCAGTCGAGCGTGTCGATTCGTCCCGTACCTGGTACTGAACGGTCACATTTTTAATTGCTAATCAACTGTGTAGCCTACTTCTAAAGAAAGTTAACAAAATTATTTCAGATCGCGTACTTTAACTAGCTCATTTATAACCTCGAGGTAAACTTTCCACGACTTGGCGCATACACGAAACAGCGGGTTATTAAAAAACTCGTGAAAAACGTGGACCCTCTAAATACATGATAGACGATTCCCGGAACTTGCAATTAGGTTATTATGATTTCCGTTTGATGTTGCCTGTCAATCACTTTTAATAAGCGTGTTTACAACTCTCTTTGATTAGAGTGATGTTCAGTCGCGGAAACACGTTACTTCGTCTCGCTTTGGATTCAATGCTTCTCACTGTTACATGATTATGTCGGGTCACAGACACCGTTTTCGAATTCGCTATTTTAGGGTTGGCCAACTCCAGAAAACTCTGAAACGTTTTATTGGTAACTAAAATAGAATCGTATCATGGAAAAGGATACTGCGAGACCTGTTTTATGAGGGTGAATAAACTAATTAGATTTTTGTTTTTTAGTTAACTAAACACGACAAAATACAACTTTTACAGTCGATACTTCGCCAGCCATGAAAGACTACCAAGAATGAAATCCACACTTGTCCTTCAACTTTACTCCCCAATTCTCGGCTTATGGTTTCGATGGGTGTAAACGTGACCGTCTGCTCCAGTGCTGGCAACACCAAACGACAATTATAACTAACAACTTGTTGATACAGTGATACTGTTAACCAAAATTCTCTCAGATACAATGTGTCTCGGATTCATGGAAATTATCAAAATTTCTGATGCCGCACTAGATTAGTGCAAAACCACGGCAATCACTGACACAAAAACTTGCGTGGAACCACAATGTTGTCGTTGGAGCATTCCTTTGAATGCAACAAAAGGGAACACAAATGTGCTAAGTCGCTGTCACGTGGTTGAACCCACGAACAGTTTATCATTTACTTCTTCTATATGAATTTTCCAAGCAGACATTGAGCACGAGAGAAACTCTCCGAAAGGGTGTCCTCTACGATAGAGTTACGTTTTGGAGTTAGATTATTTAAAGGGACATTTTTGCATTCAGAACTCGGCAGAAAGATTTCATATTTTATCTAAGTTCGATGCGTACAAAAAAATCAACATTTATTCGAATTAATAATTAAGAGTTTGTACAGATCAAACAGCAAAAAGGAATTGTGTCAGGAAACTATCCTCAGGCAAATTGCGATTTTTTTCACAAAAGCTCTCGACAAATGGGCCCTCTTAGTTATGTTTAATCTACACATATGGCTGAAATTGTGGTATATTTGTTTCTTTGGTACGGCCCACCCCGCCAGAGTGGGGTGTACCCCCGAGATGTTAGGAAATTGTGTTGGATTTGGAAGCAAAGATAAACTTCTTACTAATGAACACAAGCGTGTAAATCACCGACGAACGAACAGGCTCTCACCAATTAACGGACACTTAACCAGGGCATAAAAGTGAATAAACCGAAGATTTTATTGATGGTAAACACATGGGGAATCGATTTATTTGAATGGAATATCTTGATGTGTGTAAAATTTCATGATGATGATGAAGCACTTTATTTTTATCAGAATAGAAGTAAACATAGCAACTGGAATCAACACACGCATTTCGTAGTCCCAGAGAGCACAGAAACACCAAGTCAAAGGATTCTCTTATTAGAAAGTACTTCGAAAAATAAATTAAAGAAATTAAAGACATTAACAACGATTGTCGGCATAGTATCATGATCAAACCACTAAGCACCATATAGGGCCAAGAGACTGGCATCGATAACAATAAACCCGACAATGACTGAACTTTTAGAATACCTCACTCTACGTTTTATTTGCTTTTCGGGATTCGTTGTTGCAACATTTCAACTGGTCAGCCGAATGCAACACCAGCTCGCAGTTAGAATCCGAAATGAACGACCGATATCCACATTTTTCTGCCCGCTTAGTCTGTTCTGGGTCACTTCGTTATATTTTCCCCTTTCATTCGATCAATGCCTGTCGCGTTTTGCAGAAATATGTAACTGTGGATGATCAAACTATGACGTTTACTGAAAAACGTTTGTTGTGTGTATGTGAAGGCTTGAAAAAATTCAAAGCAAATATGTACTTACTGTTTTCCGCGAAATACTGTGCAAAAATCAACCGTTTCACTGTAAGGACAACCAATAAGACATTAACGAACTTTATCCTTCCCTCTGCGTGGGCTTGATTTCGACTCCCTGTCTGGATCCAACTGTTGTGTTTACCAGTGCGCTCGGTTGTGTGTACGGTAAGCGTTTGTACGGCAATGAATTAAGCGGTCCGTTCTATTTATTTAAAGGATTCAAGCGCTCATTTACCCTAAGGGTGAATCGTTGCGTCGGTCCCTAACGCTTGCCCCTCTGTCATAGGATAAAACTGACAATCGACCATAAAGGCAAAAAACGCCACTCCGAGTTTTCATTGGTTAACGCTGGAACAATTACGACCAGTCTAATAATAACCGTGATAATGCATAATAGAAATATTTACCACCCATGCGTACGCTTGTTGATAATATCTATAATTGTACTCTTAGTAGCAAATGCTGTAGTTCAGTATAGAGGTTTTAACCAAAACTATTTACATCTGCGCTCATGACTACCACTGCGCATCCCCAGTCAATCTAGTAATCTAATCCCACTGATTGATACATGTATATGTAGTTCCGATTCGTTGTTTTCTGTGAGCACGTGTTCGTTAAACTCGAACAGCGTGAGAAAACACACGAACACTAAGACTTCGCCACAGATTGGGGACCAATATCTGTTTTCAGTCGATGGAAATTATTTTGGCGGTTAGATTATTTAATCCTTGATTGTATAGAAAGCTGTTTGTATAAGGTGTTGGTCACCCGCGGCGAATTTGGTTTTTGGGACAGATTTATTGTTCACCTTTTGTTGTTTAATTGTTAATTTAAATAGTCCGCAGTCAATCAAAGAACACTGAACCATTAATACGGTGTGCCATGAATTAACGATGGAAGTTTCCTTCGTTCTGGCGCAACGCCAGCTAAAATGTTCTCTTGATAAGCCAATCAATTGAACCGCCAATGAAAGAAGGACTTGTTTAAAATACTGCACGGTTTCATGGAATGAGAAATGTTTCTAGATTCATGTCACGATAATGTGAAGAATGAGAAAAATATTGTAACTAATGAATTTTTTGAAATTCACACTCGAGGCATGCGCAAAGTCGTCACATTTGAGCAAATTTTGTGTCTGTTGGTAAGCAAAATGCTACTTTTATTTTTGTGGATTATCCTAAATTTGTAATAACCTGTGCACATTCGTACAAGATGTAAACAGAATACAGGCGGTGTTTGTGCTCCGATGTCGCCATTCTGGTTCCAACCTAAAATGATTTCATTCCGGTTGGCTAAAAGTTAATAAAGCAAATTTTTCGCTTCCCCATTACTATTGACATTCAAGGGAAAGTACAGAGACATAAACGGTGCGAAGGCGACAAACGTCGACTTGTACACGCAGAACTGAACGAAATGTCACGACATATGACCGCTGATGACGTAACATGAGGTGCCCGTGCGGACAACAAGTCAACATTCTTTCGTTTAGAAATGTTAAGAATCAATATTCCTTCATTCTTATCGAGAGTAATGAAGGTGGACTTCGACAAGTTTTTACCAATGGTTTATCGACGGTAAACACATTGATACTATTGAATACTTTGACAAGGATAATAGGCTAATATGTGTCATTATGCAGCCACACAAATATGCCGTTAGGCTTTACGTCTGCTCCACCTTAAGATGAAGCACACTCCTTCGTTGATTTGGAAAAGCGTGTCGCGCAAAAATACCTCGCAAGATAGTGTCTGTAATAGACCAACTAAGCCTAGACTTCACAAAATAAACAGTTTATGTCTGAAAAAGTTCAATTTTCTGAACAACTTTGACGTACTACTTTTGTGCATCGATATACGTTTAGTCTTGAATTTGAAAAAAATAACACTTAATTGTGTTATTTAAATCTTCTGCAAGGGTCGTCACGATGGTCAACAAAATCACATCTACTATATGACAAATTTGTTCTTGGATCGTAAGAGATGCATTTTGATTGGTAAGTCGTTGGCATACCGAGCAAGCCTCAGAACAAAGGTAAATTTTATCCTCACAGTGGGAGTTGTGCCCCAAGGCCATTGTAGCAAAGGTAAAAACTAGAATGCAAACGGTCATTATAATTTGATGTTACGACCTTAATTACAACCCTTATGGGCGGCAGGGAGCCGACTACGTCAAGACAAATTAGGCACACGAGTCTCAACTTCCTGTGCCAAATTGAAAGTATTCGAGCATTGCCAGGATTGGATTCTGATAGATTACCTTGGGAATCACCAATTGCCTAGTTTGGGAAAAAATCAAAATCAAGAATTTTCTTTCTTTCTTTATTATCACAAAAAGCGACGTTTGTAAATATTAAATAAAATTAAAGGTCCATTTTACTGTTTAGCTTACTAAAAACGAAAATCGAATTAGGTCTTTTATTCTTATAAAATGAGTCTCAAAATAGATGAGACTTGTTTTCATTTACCGAGAAGAGCATTCCCACCCTCAACTGGTCAAACAACGCGTCGGAAAATCGTCGATTTTATTGGACTTGGTCAACAATGAAATTCTAAAATGGCGCGCAGGGATTTCCAGTCACATGACACAACTATTCGTGAGTCAAGACCGGTGACCCTAGTTGACCTAATTACTGAGTCGTGACGCGTTCCCGCGACAAGATTAAATGTGAATTTCAGGAACGGATGGCGCGTGTACAATATTTAAAATTTTACTTACCGACTCTGAGTTGACACCAACTGATTGCTTATACATAGTAATGTGTTAAACGCTGAAACTCTTCGGTTAATACAGGTAAATAGAATGAAATGCATTTTAAGTATTACGAATGGACAAAAATCCAAAAACACACAGTCTACAGTGGCGGATTTAGAGGGGGCCAAGGGGGCCATGGCACCCCTAAAATTCTCCAAGATTCCATTGGGCAGTTCAGGAGTCCCAATGTCTGACAGGCAAAATCCTGGCTAATACTCTGCCCTGCCCCCCAACTCAAAATCCTGGATCCGCCCATGGTCTAAGACAAGCACACGCTTCATTGATACCCACCTGCGCATATCAGTATTATACCCGGTATATTACGTATTATTCGAGGCATGGGCCTAAATACGCGTATGCACGGTATTTACTTGGTAAGCCTACACGAGTCCAGCGTGAATTATTTTACTTAGATCCGGGTCATATTATGTTCTCATGTAACCACCTGCGGTATTCTCAGGTCAACAAAGCATGACATTGTCTTGCACCAGAAGTAATGTCAAGCGACCATTTAATCTGCTTTTCATAGTTTCTTCTGCTTTCTTTTCTCGCACATTGTCTCTTTGCAGAACCGCTATTACTGAGCCTACCCAAGAACTGTCGTCGGCTTACCCGTACGCGACTGTTATTTGACGGTTCTTGGGAGACAATACGTGGATCTGACGGTGTCGCCACCTGGTGACAGGTGTATACGGCACGTAAGTGTTTGCAGCTCATTACGCCTCCCGGTGTTACGACATCATGTCAATTTAGCAGACCATGTCACAACTGGCTGTCCAACAAATCTCTTGATCCAAGCAGGTTTATCATGAACTACTGGTACAGAAAAATATGGTTTCTTCGAAACGATAGGGATGGAATTTTAGACTGTTCGTTTTCTTATTGGTTCTGACAGCCCGTTCAGAACCATCTTTTGAAAACTATTGTTTTGGTTCATGTTTTGAGATTGAACCTTTTGTTTTGCGTGTTTATGTGTCGTGAATGACAGTTCCTAAATTACGCATGATAAAAGGAACGATGAATTTACTGATTGCTTCGACGGGAAAATTCTGCGTCGCTTACTTGATGTATATCATTTCGATTGGAGGTTAATGCTATTTCGACTTGACCTTGACCTAGGCCTACATGGAAGTAGTACTACGTGCCTCTTTGAAGTCGCAAATTTCAAACCCAGTTTGCGGCAGTGAATGTAGACACATTCAATAAAGTACATTCACTCCATGACAATATCACAATTGGGAACTCTAACTCAACGCTAACACCGGAAGCGAAGGGTCACGTGAACCAAACAATGGGTTTCCAAATGGCGCAGCACGTGACTTTACTGGCGTTAACTTGTCTTTTCAGTGGAAAATGTTAACGGAATGATAGAGTGTGGAGGCGGTCTTTATCTTCTCATTCGAGAAACGTACCACCAGCCACATGGCTGGACATTTGCCATGTTCTCGGCGACCACGGTGTTGACTAGATATTTGTATCCATAACGCATATGGCGCACCCGAATAATAATTAAATTGGCAGAACATGAAGCATGCTTTTCACGCACAAGACAGTACTAAGTGAGCTTTTAGATCATTTAAATTTAGATTAATGTATATTTCCAATCATTTCAATTCGGATTTTAGCTGTTCGTTGAAAATTCGGCTAATTAGAGTTTCAAACTTTAAACATTTTTAGCTTACTTTAGCTGTTGATAACCATCTCTTTGTTTACTCCTCAAATCATAAACGAAGACTGCAGAAAGAAACCTGGTATTCCTACGCTGATCAGGGCTTCACTCCGACGAGAACCAGTAGGGGCAACCTCTTAGGGTACAGTGGAGTGAGACGCGTTGATATTCTCAGAGTTGTCAAATTGGTGTTCTCAATCCCGGGATCATGGCTACAGTTGGTATCTGACGTTGGACAGGCATAAGAGGTACTTATAGTCCTCTACTACAGCACTAAAAATGGTGGAGCAGGGATTCTTGATCGCTGGACCCTCTTCTTGAACCGCACCTGCTTGTGACAAGCATAGGAATCACACCGCTACCACACCACCACCACCACCATCACCACCACCACCACCACCACAATCACCACCACC
>NMRA01000023.1:1470426-1484826 GCA_002633005.1 Phoronis australis | reverse complement strand
ACCGCCACCATCACCATCACCACCACCACCACCACAATAAACACCGCCACCGCCGCCGAAGCCGCCACCGCTGTCGCCACCTTCATCTTTCTAATTTCTAATTAGTTTTATTAGTACTTAAATGTATTGCCACTACCACTTCCATCAACACAGAAAGCATTAGGTAGGGATGTCCAAATTTTGATTTACGTCTGACAATTTTCACAACAGTAACCGGTCGTCTTTGCTGTACGTTTCTTTCATTCACAAAGCCACCAGGGGAAGGCGGTGAACTAGTTTGGTGGTGCATACCCATAATTTACTAAATTAGAACGATTCGGTGTAATTTGGGGTTTCGTATTTCATTTAATCACGGAAATATGTGATGATTTACCGCAGAACTTCGCCCGACTAAGCACGGTTTGTATCGTGTCCTCGCTGATTGGTCTATTACGAGAAAATTGTCGTTTGTTCAAAGAAACCCCCAGGAAAAAGTTAAACGTATGACTGAGTTTCTGTCAGATCCCGTTATCGCCCGTTCACTTTGAGTAGTTGTGTGCAGATGAATGTGTGGGACGACAACAATGAGGCAAGTTGTTGATCGTTTTTATACTCGTTTTGCATGCGAGATATTTCTTTAAAGGCTCATGTCGAATAACATGAAATGGGAATGTATTAACTTTTTATTCAGTCAGAATAATTTTTCTTCTACGTATTTTGTCGTTGGACTGGACACGACAAACGTACACACTTTTAAAATTTGGCGACAATTTAAATCCAAATTGATTCACAATATACGCATGATTATTCAGTCCTATAATGGTTTCGGGCTTTCTCAGACTTGGTTTCTAATTGTACACTGTACCTCCCGTAGCTTCTTCATTATTTTCATCAGACCCAGGAAACGAAAAGGATCTACTGACCTTACTAAACGTGGAAATTACAGCGTTATGCGAAAACTGGTGTTTATACAGAATTGATTGTTTTAATGCTAAACTATACATAACAATACTCGCATTATCCCCTGAAGACCAGTCTGTCCGCGAGTTACACCCAACACCCAATAGTCTCGTGTAAATTGTTCTGAACTCTCTTGTACGAGCAGGAAATGAGCTGTAAACACATAATGCGCTGTATGTGGTAACGAAGTAAAGGATTTTCACCGTCTCTTTGTACGGTATCCGGTGTCGAGACCCCATGTCTCATCAACTTATCAAAATTTTGTACGGATTCACTCAATCGTATCCTAATCGGAGTAATTGTTTAATGTGAGTGTTGTAAAATTCTATTGTTTTGTCCCACGGACCTTCGGTTGTCATGGGAGATAACATGTGTGCCGCGCGAAGCATTATATCGGAAAACGATTTCTTTGAAATTGCGTGCGTTCTTGTTTGATAATTGGAGAGGAGGGTGCACTCTGCAAGCTTGAGGCAGACAGTAGTTACTAACCAATTAACCCCGTGCTTCCAAGCTATTTATTAACACAGTATTTAGTTTCAAATGTTTAAAAGTATACCTGCAGAATGTCTTTTAATTGACTCCGCTTCTTTGATTATGGTATTTTAATGAGGCTTTTCTTCACATTCAATCAGGTATCAACTACGAACACCTACACAGAGGCATTGGCATGACGAAATTACACCCGTGCCAATTATGAATTAAATTGTGTTTGTCAACACAATAATGTGTTATGTTACATTACCAATTACTATATGTTTATATATTTCTTAACAGTTTAAAACAAGTTTGCTTCAAACCGATACATCTTTTGGATCACCGACACTGTGTGGCTGTAAAATCTACATCCAAGACTGAGACACTGATTGCAGAATAGTAAAGCACTCTCTATGGCGATGGGGAATGGTAACACTGCAGCAATACTAGTCGGCTGACGACACCTGCCGACAACGATGATAACAACAACGACGACAAGAGCTACGAAGATGTCAAATATGACAAATTGACCTAAACGAAGCGCGAGACTGAGATGTCTAAGCAAGAGGAAAATCGGGAGCACGCGTGGCAACGATGAGGATGAACTTGATTATGTTGGCATTTTACAGATGGAGAGAAAGTTAGCATTCCATTGGCATGGATTGTGGGAAGACGTGTTAGACATCCATAGAAACACGTACCAACAAGCAACGAGAATGAAAGATATCCCACAAATCTCTACTCCGTGAAAAGGTCTATTGATGGCACTCAATAGTTTTTTAAGCCACGGTTGAATTTAGCTCCCTTTCCCAATTTCATTTAAAAATTGGCGCCTGCTGGGTTGACTGGGCAGTTCTGTGCAGCATGTGAAGGCTATGAATGACATTTGCTTGATTTTGAATCTGTTCTGACTGAAAGATTGTAAGCTGTTGACCCTTGACCCACTTTTTGCTTAGCCGTGGCTTTTCTTAAACCTTTGGTGCTTGCAAACGGAACTAAAGTTGAAATTTAGCAAGAAATTCAGGTACCCTCCAGACTCTTTGGATTTTTAAAAAATCTGTTTGTTCTACACCAACGTTTCACCTGAAATCTTGATTCTTGAGAATTTTGACAGTCTGAATGCACCGTCTGTCAGGCTTAGTAATCGCATGGAAATGTGAGTTGGGGTGAAAACTGCTGATTTGGCGTATTTTGACTTCACTTCAGGTAGTCGTAAAAAGGGGAAAATTGACTTTGGAATCATTTTCAATCGACTTTGTGGAAGTTTTTTTTGAAGTCTTTGTCCCATTATATTCTTCAAATTTTCAGGTTTTGTACATCCAGTGGAACAGACTTTTGTAGCTGACTTCATCTGGATTTTCAAGCCCCAAATCTGCAAAAAGTGTTGAGTGCCACGTATATCGTCACGAGTTTCGTAAATTTGTACTCTTGGAAACTTGTACTTGTTTTCGTCAGTTTGTATAAGGGTTGATAATAACGCACTCCGTAGATAAAAATGAAAACGACGAAAAGAGGTATTGTGTAACAGGGATATCCAGGGTGTGTGAATGGGACCATACTCCCAAAAAGTCTGGAAGCGATGGACTGGGGACCGCGTTTTGTATCTGTCTATCCGGTATTGGACCATAGGATCGTAGCTGGAATTTAGCGGCGCGACCATAGAATCGTTTCCACTCCCTGATAATCATGGCTTACAGTTGACGAATGGTGCAACTGACTGACGGTAGTGAGGAATTATGGTGACGATTGTGGTGCTAATTGACACGTTAATAATGATAATGATGATGAGGATGACGTCACTAATGACAATTCATACTAACGAAGACTTAAAGCAAGGAGTGTAGTAGTATAGGAGAGTTCACTTGTGGGTTCGCTGTTACCGCTACTACTAGCGCCGCCAAGTGGTGAACAAGCTACGGTCAACCAGGAAGCGCCAAAACAATGGGGACGGACGCATTTTGCAGTGCGATAAATTGCATGAATTGATCCACGAAAACCCCACACGTNCGAAGACTTAAAGGTTGTGATGGACCATATCGACCAGTTAATAATGATGATGATGAGGATGACGTCACTGATGATAATTCGTACTAGCGAAGACTTAAAGGTTGTGATGGACCATATCGACCAGTTAATAATGATGATGATGAGGATGACGTCACTGATGATAATTCGTACTAGCGAAGACTTAAAGGTTGTGATGGACCATATTGACCAGTGTGTGTATTAAACCAAATATCAACAAGAGCATAGAGTTTAACTCTGTAAAAGTACATACATTCTGAAATTATCGTAGAGTTTTATTTTTGATTGTTTACCAACCTGTCATGACTTGGGTCATATACTATTTTTAGTACAATTTAGCGAGAAACAAAGGTACATTCACGGGAAAACAACGGTATCAATATGATGGGTACATTTGAAATAAATGTTAAGCCAAGATGAAGTCTCATGCATATGGTTAGAGCCTTCTTAAAGTGACATTTTCGTTTCATGAAAATTTTGATTTTTTCATCAACGGAAAATCATTTTTGTTAACCCCTCATTCAAACGTGGAACATTTTAAAAACAATTCCTAACCTTTGTTTTGGCCGGAGAACAGATTGGTACGTGAACAATTCATATGAATCCAATCAACCTTGTCTGAGATATGATGCTCGGCGGTTAGCCAAATGAGGTCATTCTTCTAGGGTCCTACAGTGTGGTGATTATGGTAACAACGATTCTAATATTGATGACAATAATGGTTACGATTTCCCATATAATAACGATTGTGACAATGACTGTGTTGTCTGTTTATATGATTAGCCATAGGCGAGGTTATAAATATCTAAAGATATCATGTTGGCCTGTGCAAGATCCATACTCTGCAAATTTCTCAAATCAGCGACAAGATTGATGTGTTCCTCCGAATTAGCCAATTTAAACTCTCACGGGCGAATTTTGCTCGTGTTCTAAAAACACTCAACGAGATCGTGTATTCCAGAAGTAATCGGACAAGCAGTCACTGGATCAGTCTAAACTGATGCGATAACAACATTTTGCGCGCTATGAAATCGGTTCACTTATTCAGGTTCTTAAATCTACTTACACTCGGCCAATTTCATTTTTCTAACTCGTTGTGGGAGACCTAAAATGAGTTACCGAAGGCGATAGGTACTAAGGCTTGGGGGCAGACCTATGAATATTCTTGTTTTCGGTCCATTCATTGCGGATTGCGGACATTTTTACTTGAACAGTTTTTCATTGTGCCATCAAAGATTCATTTTTCTACCTTGAGCTGCAATAATGAACGTAGAAAATTTGACAAATATCCGTGAATTCATAAAAGGTTGGCGACAGAACTCAATTCACAGGAGCCTAACATTTTCGTAGTGCCGAATTGAAGCTGATTGGCTGCTGAGCTGCCTAAAGCTGGCTAAAAACGAAAATCGAATTAGATGCCTCACTCTCATAAATTAAGTCTCATAAAATTCCACCGTGACAGGATTACATTTCCTTTACGTACAAGAACTTCGAAAACATTAGCGATTTAAGAAAACGCTTCATAGTTCATTGGGATTTTACAAACCTAAAAATGTGTAATATATTTGAAAATGGCGCATGTATGCAGTGTCTGTGACATGAGTTGCTGACGAAATTCGACAAGATCTGCTGATGAGCGTGATAATACTTATTGAATATACATAGTCTCATTAAATTGTGAGTATGTAAATGAAGCATTACTTTACAAACATACCCGGGTCATCCAGTGTGCCAGAAACCATCCGAGAACCAGTTACCATTATAATCTCGCGAAAGCCTCGTTCTGAAACAAGTTTCTTGCAATTCACACGTTTCGGACTATGGAGGCGGGACGTATGATTAAAATGCACCTATTGTTATGCACTATTTTGACGTGGCCTGTTTACGAAATTGTAGAAAATCTACAACTTATTTCACGACCTGGTTGCAAGGTAATTTCCAAAGTTCGCTGGACTAGTTGTTGCATTTTGCAATATCCTGCATCAGTATTTCCATTGAAAATATTCGCTGTTCACATATCAAGAACACAAAAGCCGGACGATCAAAATAGCTCTCCTAATTTGGAATATGACGTAGTACACTTCATTAATTCGTTACAGAGAAAGGTTAGGACTGTTTCAATCAAACTAAACATAGAATTCCTCAAGGTAACTCAATTTACGATGGTGCAACTGCAGAATTTATTGCATTACATGACACTCTAATCTTTTTAAGCGCATGTCGACCCAACTTTGCATTTATAACTTCCCGGCAAAGCAACATTTGCTAAATGGAAAACAGAAAATGGGATGGACATATTAGAGAAGCGCATTTGTTACAACTCAAACATTCTACACCACAGTCATTGCACGGGGAAGTGAAATTTATCAAGTCTTATAACTTGCCCGAAGCAAACTAAGAATTGAGATTTCTTACTTTACGATCCTCGCTAAATTGCGACTGAAAGGGTAAAGACAGCCAAAGAAATGTGCTATCACTACTTATGAACACAACAAATTTGCAGATTTACAGATATATTTAAGTGTTACGTAACTGATGTTGATGTAATGGGACATTACATTTACTCACAACTGAGGTTGATGTAATGGGACGTTACGTTTACTCACAACTGAGGTTGATGTAATGAGACGTTACGTTTACTCACAACTGAGGTTGATGTAATAAGACGTTACATTTACTCATAACGGAAATGAAACGCTTTCACAAAGGGTTCCCAAAAGCGTTACTCACGGTTTTACTTCTTGAAAATTATTTTAAAAGATATCACTTCGAAATTTAGTCAAAACTACTATATTTCTAGGAAATAACGAGAAATAGTGTGGGTTTGTTGCCGGTTTGTAGCCGTTTTAATGCATGTTTAAACTTTGCTCTTGATGTAACCTTTATGCCGCAATCTCACTTACAAGCGGCGTGACATCTTTGTAGCCACGTAACGTTAAAGAACAGTGTCTTTTTGGGAGGGAGGGTGGAGGTGAACAGCACCTAATAATCATTACCGAGACTTTTCCATTCTTCAAAATGCACATCTTGAACAGCCATGATAAAACACGGTCCTAGCTGGTTTGAGGATGTGAGTGGCCAGTTGGTATTGTTAGATTTTGAAAGTTATGTTCGGGTGCCAGGCGAGTTTTGGTGAAATTTAGGGAGTAAATGGGGTGTTGGAAGGGTTTGGTTGTGGTTCAAGAAGGTTGATGTCACTCCGCATACAACTAATGTAACACTTGATTGGCAGAGATTTGTGGGGAAAGTCATCAGCCGAAGACGCGACACACTTTCCAAATATCGGAACCCGCATAATGTTTATTTACGAGGTTATATTATGTTTGTACAAAGAATCCAAAAGGCATTGGTTAGCTAAAGAGAGAAATCGCTACAAAAATTAGCAACACACTCTTCAATGAATACGGTCGTCGAGTGACCGACAACTTTGCTCGACATCTGTATTTGTCCTAACAGTACAACGCAGGACACTTGGAACAAATTATAACAAGACAATAAAACGGTAACGAATCGTAATATGATAGAAATGTCATCCATTGATATTAGTTTTGTTTCATGAGAAATAACTATTGAAGAAGCTAAAACGTAGATAACGTTTTTTCATGTATAAAACACTTTGTATACCTTGACGGTATTGGCCCGACAAACCATTTGGCCGATGTGTCTCAACCTGTTTGGTCATAATGGAGCGCAATAAGTGGGGGATCTAAATGTTGAGAAACCGGGAACAAGTTAGAGGGTACTGGAAGCTCACAATTTTTTGTCCTTTGCTTCCGGTGGCCACCAATTTCAGCAACTTTCCGCCCGGTCGTCATCACACTCTTGCTCGGCCCCTAGTCGTTAACAATTTCGTCCCGTGGTCGTTGCCATTTTCGGTCGCTCCTCTCCCGGTGGCCAGTAAATGGTCCACTCTCGTCACACTCTTCCCACATGGCCTCCATTGAAGCTTCGCCTCCGCCACCAAACACAGTTACAAGTTTTCCAAACAAAACGCTGACTTATCGTAGGACCTTACCACTACAAAATGGAGTCCCTGTTTTGTGCGGGCCATCAGTAATCCGACACCGGGGGACCTCTTTGGCACCGGAGGCCTAAAATTTTATTAGTGTTTAGGTAGATCCGCCAAAGATGAGGTGCCCGATTGGTTTCCGATGGGTATCTCACTGTCAAGACGTCTGACATCGATTGACAAATCGACAGTTTATTGGAGAAACGAATAATATATTGGACAAATAAGCAACATTTTGGTTCAAAAGAACATAAAAAGTCGTTGGACAAACGGGAATTGGTCATACGTGATCTTGGACAGCTGTGTACTGCTGCAACTTCAGAACTGCCGTAGCGAATATCACCAGCATATGGAAATTATTTTTCCGTTTATAATATACACTTCTCTCTACTCTCAAGAAAATTAAGGTTAAAATCACACTCCAAGAGTCTGAAAATGGAAAAGAAATTTGTAGACGGTCCCGTTTAATAATGAACAACCGTAAAAAATTAATTCTCAACTACCCAAGCTCTGAATGTTTTTGTATCATTAGCAACGGCACTACGCGACGCCTTGCGCAAACTGTTCCCAGAAAGTTTAATCATATACACGTAGATCTGTGACTACAAAACCGCAACATATCGGGGTCCTATGGTTAGCGACAAGTTCACTTCAATTGGGCA
This sequence comes from Phoronis australis, assembly GCA_002633005.1. Classification (NCBI taxonomy): domain Eukaryota; kingdom Metazoa; phylum Phoronida; family Phoronidae; genus Phoronis; species Phoronis australis. The sequence continues at coordinate 1,476,717 of NMRA01000023.1, read as the reverse complement.
CTGAGCAAATCTCAAGTGCTCTTGAATAGATTGTGTGGGATTGTATGAACTAATACTCTATATTATATTAAATTATCCGCCAATTATGAGACTAGACTTCATGTTTACTCTATGAAACCCATTAACTTTTAGTCACCGCCAACACTCAAACGCGTCAAGTGTTAACAAAAAATATCGTGACCATTTCACCCACTGTAACAGTTTAAATGCCAAGTGCTCCCGAAGTTCAATTATACCCGCCTATTGGTATTATAGCGCAACTTAGCAAGGTGCTTCTTATAACGCCATAGACGTCACGAAAAACACTTGGGGAATTTTATATTTATCCAGTACAAATAGCACCTGGTTTCAATAGTTTTCACTGAAACCAACATCACTGTTTACGAATGCGCAATTCTGACACCAATGCACATAAACGAGCAGAAAAGAACTTTGTTGTATGTTTATTTCGTTCAGTTTTATCACTACTTGTATTTCATTAAATTGAAACTCCAATGCTTCAGCTATCAGAGGATGCTGTTTCTGTTTGGATAAAATGTCAATAAAGATGTGCTGCACTTTTCAATAGCCAAATTACTCGTTGCGGATATTTAACTATGTGTGTTGTACGCAAACTTTAACATTATACTTTGAAAAACTTACGCAGTTGATGAGAACGTTGAGTACTCAGTCCGAGCCCGGCAACCGTGGAACCGATTCACTGAGCCGGGAGGATATCTTTGGTCACCCTACGTGTTGCTGGTCGCGAGTTCAAATGTTTTGAAAATTGAAGAAATAATGTTTGAAATTAGCGAGTGTTTCAACGTCGCCATCATAATCGGTTCCAGTATTCTCAACTGTAAGACGTTGCATTGACTTGACTAGTCACAGACGAAGACATTGGTGTTCGGNGGGGGGGGGGGGGTCAGTGTAGTTGTTCTGCGGGGTTTATGGCCATTTTATCTTCACCAAATCCGCCCACCATTCCACCTCAGATTTGTTTTAAAATTTAAATGAAACCGTGAAGAGAGTAAGGATAAATAATATTCAGTGGCGTACCTAGCGTGGGTGGCACCCGGGCGAGGATTCTTGATGTAACCCCTCGTCTACCTATTCTGAGCCCCAGAACTTGGAAAGTCATGTAGCGTGAAACAAAGAATGTAGAATTTATTGCGACTTGTCATGGAAATACTGCTTGCACATAAACGAGGCTCTAAGTGTACTAAAGCACACATGTATGCCTTTAGTCTTCAGACAACAAGAACGTACAGACATGCACATGAACACAAATAAACCAAAGTTGAATACCAGAATTTCTGCTTAAAAGTCCAGGGAATATATTCGAAAAAATGCCTTTAGGGACCAAAAGTCGGCGAGCAACTGGAATTTTACAAGAGCATTTTGCTCACAGTGCGTGGGAATAAACAATATTTTTGACGTATGATAGTAGGATTTTTTGCTAAAAACCTATTTCAGTCATGGTTTTGAAGTCAATTTTTAGTCTTGTCAGGTTTTGCCTGCTTAGCTTTCGGTTGTTGAAATCCACCGGGGTGTTTTCCGTTGTGTGCTCTGAGAAGATTGAACGTGAAGTTATAGTTCTAGGGGCGGCGCACCATAAGGGGCTGGGGGAGGGGGCTATAGCCTTCTTCTTTCAGTGCTATCCCGCCTATGGTCTATGGGTGGTGCACCAAAGGGGGACTGAGGGTGCTATAGCCTCCCCACCTTTTTCGTTCTGCGCCGCCCAGCTGAAGATAGCAACGTTGGAAATGACACAGTTGACCATGAAAAGTTACGAGAGTTGCCGAACAAGTTTTCACCAACCAAGGCTACAAACACTCATGTTTTAATCCACCTTTTTCGCCAACTCCTGTGCAAAACCGTGTCACGTGAACGTGCAATAACCCTCTGGGCTATTTCACATACACGTGACACGATTGTTGATTGGGCGTATCAAGACATTTGTGATGTGAAGCAGAATGGTTGAAAATACGTATTCGTACAAATCAAGTTTACAACATTAAAACTCCGAGCTGGACTTATTTTTGGGAAGAAGGTGCTTTTGAAACGAAGTGAAAAATACGTCTACAAGAGTTTCTTGGAATTAATTTTGTGTTGGAATGAGTAAGCGGTTATGGTACGAGAAAAAAAATTATCAGGTTACCCTGTGACCGCATTGCAGCCATTTCGGTTTTCTCCTTCTTATCAAATCTGCTAAACATGTTTTTAAAGACGACATCATTTATAAATACCAATGATCGTCTGTAATAAAATAAAGTGCTTTTCCGAAATCGTCCTCAAAGTCGTCAGCAAAGACGGATGTCGTGCCCGACTACAGTACGCAAAGAATGAATTGTCTGCGTGGAACCCTGTGTGCCCATATGCATGAAACAGTCCCAATAGAAACTGAGCTATGTTCCGTAAACGTCCAGAGCGCTTTTAGACTTTTTTATTAATTCAATCAACAAGTTCATACATGTACATCTATATGAAATCTAATCTAGTACATCAAACAAATTAAACCAATATTGAACCTATAAAAATAATACCTAACAAAAATAAAAACAAGACCACCTTGCCCCGAATCCCTCAGATGCCAGTTTATAGTGGTTAATAGTTTTCCATGTTGTGCTAATCACAAACCTCCCACAAAAATAACTAAAGTTTGGCCTTACTGTTTTGCAATCATTGTTTACAGAAATGAAATTTCGCTAAGCAAAGAATTAAATTCACAACTTCCAATTGACAGGCTGGATCTCCAAACAAGGCGGTAGACGTATTTAACTGCAGAGGGATATCGCACTGAATAACCATTCATGTTATCCTGAACAAGTGAATATTTTCCAATACAAATGTAAAATTGCTCACAAAAAGAACACGAAGACGATTGTCGAACAGCTATTTTCTTTAAGTGAGATTTTGTACCAATAAGTCTGCGGTTGATGTGGAATTGAAACCATCTGAGTCTGACATCGGAAGTACAATGGGGAATTACAGAATGAACATTTTTCCAAGACTGAGAATCACTGATCAAGTTAATTTCTCTCTCCCACTTCAATTCGGCGACTGGTTTGACAATTTGAAAATGAATAAATGATAGATTTTCCCCGTCTCCTTGTTTTCAGAGTACTCTTGTCTCTCGGGTGATTCCAAGAACTACATGTATGTATTGAAGTTCGAATTCCATAGAAATGGGCTATGCAAGGGTAAAATTGAAAACGTGTACAAAAGGTATGATTATCAAATACGTATCGTGTACCCTTTTGAAACCAGTTGCTCAATAAATTGGAATAACGTCTAATAAGAATTGTGTAATACCACAAAGGTTGATACAAGTGGTCATCTACAACACAGATCGATTGATTTGTACACGATATGGAAATATCCTTCCAAAAATATTCTGAATACTCAACTTTGTGCAAATACTGAATGTCGTTTTTGTGCTACCTCGTCTTCACTCGGTTCAGGTTTGATACACTTTGAATTCTTAGTATTCATTGAAAATGTACAGGGAGCTTTTAATGCAACGTTCTTAAGTTAAGGACTTGGTCCCTATTTATTTTCACTGAAATAAGGTATCAATTTTCAAAGATATCAATAGAAAAAGGTCACAAGTAAAATAGGAGATCAGAATGAAGATGGAGTGAAGAAAAGTTGTAACATTGGTGAACAAACAAGTCTACAATGGGCTGAAACGTAAATTGAGGGACCAAGGTTGAGTCCCTGTGAGACTGTTTCGGAGCCCTGCAGCCCACCATTTCACTGTTTGCCGCTTTGAGACAGTGAAGTAGAAACCTACTCTACCTATCGGTCGTAGAAAATAAGATATATGGCGCTAATCAGTGCTAAGATTTATTGTGCAATTTTGCGATTGTATCCGGTACTGTTGGTAAGTGCGTTTCATAAGCGAAAGAATCTCGCGAAGAAAGCGAGTGTGATCTTTTACTTGTAATACATGGCGATATTTAGTCAACACTTGCAGGATCTTGGGTTTTGTATGGTTCTCGCATCTACAGAACGCACGCCAGGTATAACCAATTAAAGTGTTGAGTTTCCAGTGATACTATAGAGTATCAATATTTATTGCACAGACACTGCCATTCTGAAGTTTTCCAGTTGTTTTTCTTAGACAACAGCGTATATTCGGAAATTGTATTACTTTTCTGAGAGGAGTGAGGGAGACTAATTCAATTTGTAGCTAGTCAATTGCAAAATTGTTCTACGTGTTGGTTTTAATTTGCCAAAGGCCAAATGTTACACGAAGTATTTTAAAAGAATTTACAATTTCGCTTACGTGTGTTCACTGCCCCAGGGACAAAGCCGCCATTAAAGACAATTTTTGTGATTGCTGACTTTTTAAAGAAAATGTTATCGATCATTGTCTTTAGTGAAAAAGGTTTATATGCGCCAAGAGAACCTAGTCACTAATGCCTTTAATTAATGGTCCCCCGAGCTATAATAAGCGTGGGACCTTAGTGACTAGAATTCCCACCTTTTGCAACAATTTTGAAACAGTTCCTCGCATCGCCACAACTTTTAAGGTGCTCATTTGGGGACGAGATGTGCCCAAATTTCACTTCCCATGTCGCTGCATTTTTCCATCAGTCACCCATGACTTTTCAGAGGCTTATATGTGGATGGGATCCCTGTTTTGTGCGATCACGAGGCCCTAAACCACAGCTTTTTTAGCCTAATGGATAATTTACTCCCGGGGGCGAGATGGGGCCTCTTTGACAGGAGCCCCATAATGTTGTTATACTTAATGGATAATCCGGAGTTTGCTACACGCCAATATTATTTGTGAATATATTTTCAATGAGTGCAATGACAGTAGAATAGCATCAGAACACATAGGCGTACTTTATTCGTGGAAATAACCTCCTCTCTTGAAAGATGCTGTGTATCACAAGCCTGATCGTAAATTTTCTACAATTTTGTGAACAGGCAGAATCTTCCGCCAACGAAGAAAGTGCATGTACAAACAGCAGGCCTATGTGTAAAGTGTACATGTACATTCCTCTGAAGTCAGCATCCATAACTTCCTAAAGACGTGGCTACAAATGTCATGATCAGTTATTTACACACAATCATTCGACTCTGTGTTCAGGGCGCGTTGTGCAGTGAAGCTTGCGTGAATACGTGCGTCGCTTCCGATGAAAGGCGATCTCGCGATGACCTGCAGCCGCTTTTCTCGTAAGAAATCTGGCTGGATCCTTGCCTGAATAGAACGCTAGATGGAGTGACAGCCACCTGTTAAGCTAGGAAAACTCAACTCGATTTTAGGGGGACCACATCCTAGGCATGAGGCAACTTGGTAGGCCTAAAACATACGCGCACCCAGCCTAATTCTTGAGAATGTGAACCTTTTACTAAGATTCACGGGGTACGTTCAGAGCTATGAATTGTGCATTCGCAGAATTTTGGTTGTTCTTGCCTTTTTAGTGGACTTTTAGTCTCGTTTTCTACTTTTTCTGAGCTTTTGTTTCTCTGAGGCGGACCTTTTTGCCCACTTCCCCAAATGGGAGGCGCGTTTGAGCCCAGCGAGCCCCCTTGATGCGCGCATGTAAGAGTTAAAGTATGTATTCGGCCAATGACTCGACGCTATTACGACATGTTGACTGACATGAGGGATGTGGCAAAACCCAATGTCTGGCAAGAAACTTGCATTACGGAGCGCTACATTAATTGAGTCAACCGTGCGTCCTGGCGACGTTGGCACGTGACCGCATGATTACTGCAAATTATGTCTTGCGGCGTGTCGATTCTTTCCTGCGGTTTTTGTACTGAATCTCATCAATAGCCAGAGTTTCTGCATTTTAAGAGTGCTACATGTGCTTTGACCTGCCACGACAAAACAACTTTAAAATTGTTGTTTTTAATTTGTTGGACTGTGTCGTTGATAGTAAATCGTACTGCAAACGGAATTTGATTGATAGAGAACAAACGACAGATATGTAACAACAAATGTCTGGGTATATTGCTGACACAGTAATTGGATACTGACGTGCAGTATTCCGCCAGTCGATTTGTGTGATGCAATATCAAGCAGGACAGTATACAGCATAGATACTGTCCTTGTATAGAATCACATAATGACTGCACAACACCTAACATTTAATGTTTATGCACACTATTAATCTTAAATTGCCCTAGTAGTAGGCCTATCCAATTTTACCCTTTCTATACCTTCCAGGGGCCACCTAGAACCACCCAAGCTGTAGTTATTTTTATCGGCGCTGTCAGTCACTCAGCGTTTGGTTCGGAATAAATGCTTTTCACTCTCACTCTCCCCCTCCCTCTCTCTCACTCTTCCCC
>NMRA01000023.1:1457136-1470305 GCA_002633005.1 Phoronis australis | reverse complement strand
CCCCTCCCTCTCTCTCACTCTCTCCCTCCCTCTCTCTCACTCCCATCCGCTCTTCCTGCCTGCTTGTGCCTGCTTGCTTAGAAAGAGAAGGAGGGAGGGAAGGTCACAGGCCTCGACTATTTTTGTGGAAACATTTTGCCGCGTTTCACACAAACTAAACGTCCATCAGGTTTATTTCGAAATCGGTTTAACAAGTTTGTATTAGGGTTTTTGGCTTGGAAATTTTGAATTGACATGCTAAAAAATGAGACATAGCAAAATTTTTGACATTTCGCTTTGAAGGCCATGTTGAGCGATTGCATATTTAAATATGTCATCAATTTCCCAAGCGCGTCGGTGTTTCGTGTGTGTTTTGAGAGGATCCATGTATACGTACCTACAACAACATTTGATCAGAATATGTGAACTAATAATAGACAAGCACTTAATTATAGTGATACAATTTTATGTCCTGTGATATCGCTTAGTTCTTTAAGCATGATCACTGTGCGCTTACTTATATGTTCAGACACAGTGACACCTATCGACAGCCATAGCGAAACGGTTGCAATTACAGAGCAAATGTTAAAATGACAATAAACCTGTAACGAATCGTAATTCGATATAATACCTGTAATACCTGTCACGGACAGGATCATTACCGGCTTCGAGCAGTCGGCTACCATCATTGAACTCAGCCAGTTGAGACGAAGTCTCGAGGGTGCGTTGGTAAATCAGCAGCTTAACATCAGCCTACTAGAATAAGTAGAGGGGTTGGTTGGTAGTAAATGAGCCAGCGAGGTAATCTGCACGCTCATTTATCAAGACACCGGTGTGGCCAGGTACGAAAGACCAGATCACACAGTATGATGAGGGTGGCGTGGTCGGAAGACACCCCAGTTGGCTGGGGGATTTCCAGACTGCAATTTCGTCAACACTGCCATGGAATCGGTGACAAAGTTATGGTGTGATTCTCCAGGTCTAGGAGTGACAGCTTAGTTAAGGCACGTTGTATAGCCTCAAACTCCATCCGTGGACTACTTGTGTATACAGCCACTGCATTCCGCAATGATGTTGTCAACACACAGTATTTGGTAGCCCCATCCCGCACCATTAGTTGCACCGTCGAAGAATCCATGATCGTTATTCAAAGAAATGGTATCCATTAGTAGTGGTTTTGATTTAAAGTTTGGAGGTAATCTCTTGAGAAATAATTATTGAAGATCATTTTAGTCGGTAAGAATTGAAACGCGATGATATGTGCTTCTGATACATGCGAGTATTGGCATGATAATAAAAAATTACGTTAAATTAAATTCCTGTCAAAATTTTGCCGTACACAAACCCCTAGGGTTAAAAAGAGAGAAGCTCAAGTTTGGTGTTAGCGTGGTGCTAGGATGGTAGGATTACAATCCATCCTTTGTACCACGGAGGCAACATAACACGGACTAATGTCCAACTCAGGTAAAATTGTCAGAAGAAATTTTCAACTTGTGCGAGTCATTTTAGCCCACGAAAAAATAGCCTCACCTGTTGTAACACCTTGCGATCCTGAGTGTAGCCTAACAGCGGGTGACGAAAGGAATCACAGGTGTAACACCAGTGAAACACCACGAGTTTAACTCAACATTTAATGGTGTGATTTGCTTAGTTGTCACCATAAACTATATAGCACATGGACTGCAAACTCTTATGTTCTCAATGAACAAAATTTTTAGTACGCACAAAGGGTGGCTAACGCATGCGCGCACCCAGCCTTCAATATGGAGGTCTCGAATTCCTGACGTTGTGGACCTCTTGCTAACAAAAGGGCGGGCGGACTAAGAAAAAATAACGGGAGCACCACTGTAAAGTGCGCGTTTGCGCTTATTTAGTAAACTTTTGTCCCATTTTCTCGGACTTTTTTGTCTCTCGGAGGCGGACCTTTTTGCCCACTTCGCCAAATGGGGGTCTCGTTCGAGCCTCCCGAGCCCCCTTGCCCCTGGGTGCGCGCATGCAACGCTACTGGTAGAGAAGTCGCTATTTGCTAACAGCGTCTCATGTAAGTTACGGGTTTATTTCTACCAAGTAAGTCGTCTGCTCACTAACCAGAAAGTTGCGCTTCTTTTGGGAATTTCATAAGAAAATATTAGAATTGTGAATATGGGTTCCGTTTCAAGAAATCTTTTGTGCTTAACTTTGACGGTCACCGAAATTGGGCTAACTTTAGTCCAAAATGTCGTTTCATGAAATTTCTCAGAACTAAAATAAAGACCGATATCGGTCTAAGCTGAGACGGACCAAATAGTTAACCTAGTGTTACGGTCAGCGGCGAGACCTGAACTACATGTTTCAGCAACATAGTATGCATTTTGAAATTATATAGNTGAATAGCTGTACTATGAACATGGCCATATTTAAAGGTTATTTCTTGGAATATATCCAATTATACATAGAACTCACTACAACTGCTGCACGGAACTATATGAGTAACACTATTACATAATAAGCCCTGTTTCCTAGAGTCATCAACCCACACGCTGCACTCATCCCATAAGCTGTAGTCACATGCCCGATTCTAACATAAACATAAACACAACACCTACTTACAAACTTTCTGTTTTTCTTCCCTGCGACGATGGTACATCCCGGGGCCTAGGCAGTCAGCTAGCTGAATGAAGACTATCGTCAGCTATATACCACTGTGTGTTGAGCTCTGTTAGATCCCAAAATTTCATACAGCTCGAGTAGTTCCAGACAGTAACCACCGTATCTAGGTGGCTCAGTAGAGACGGTGTGGCTCCTATAGCAGCTTCATACGCCGGAAGCTTTTCGGCGAGTTATGCCTCACGTACCCGGCGCACCGACTACAACATCAAAGTCACGTTGTTATAAATACCCTTTTGCGCATAGAGGGACACCTTAGGAGGCCACCAATGTCCGTAATTCCTTCCAACTTGAACAAATAATTCCGTTATCAAACTTTTTCTTCAAGCAGCCCCTCGTCCAGATCCCCAAATCGATAACTGGCCATTTTTACACTGCGCACGCCAGGGTATATGACGTCATACCACCTGCCGCGCGCAGTGTTAAAATGGCCATTTTCCGATTTTGGGAACTGAACGAAGGACTTCTCGAAGAAAAGGTATGAGAAAAGAAGTATTTGTTCGAGTTGGAACGAATAAAATACATCGATGGTCTCCTATGGTGTTTCTCTATACGCAAAAGGTATTTATAACAACGTGACTGATTTTTTAATCAGTGTGAAGCATAATTTGCCGAGAAGCTTCCGGCACATGAAGCTCCTATAGGAGCTACACCGTCTCTACTGAGCCACCTAGAGACGGTGGTCACTGTCTAGGGTAGTTCTTCTTGTCACCTCGTCGTGAAACTTATATCAATATGTTGAATTATAAACCGGCAGGGGTGCATGCACAATCTGAGTGTCAACCGACATTAACCTTGCCTGCAGCAGGCGTTTAAGTGAAAAACAATCTAATAAACGATATTTTCTTGCATAATTCTCCTCTTTTTGTAACAAAACGTCAGTCGTCGTTTTGAAAACTGAGTACGCTCGTGACGCTCATAATGATGGCAGCTTCGCAGCAGCAAAATTTGTTCTGAAATTCCGCTTGCTATTATTAAAATACTAAAACAGTTCCGATAATTCGTTGTGACATGTACGCAACCTCGTGGAAGAGAAGAACAGATGGTTGAAGAATTCAGGAAGGAAACTGGCCATAAGACATTAGGTGACAGCGCCGAAAGCCGACCCAAAAGAGCGCGCCACTATTTTAGCAGCAGAGTGAACAGTAGAACGCCAAATTTTTCAACACCGGTAAATAATTCAATATACTCAAGGAAGAGTGTAGTTTTTAATGACACTAATTTTGTGTCAGATTTTATTTGATCAGTTGTTATCCACATCGGCTCAACGGCTGTATATTTAGTATACAACTTTGCACCAAGGCAAGGCTACGCGACCGGGGCCCTGGCCTGATGCATAACGGCATCGTTCCACTAATAGTCGTCACGACACGGCAGTAAACTTGTATTATGAAGTTTTGCCTAGATCGCAGACGAGTTACACATATAAAGTACAGTTCTGTAGCTAGCATGGCGGGGGGAGGGGGTAGCTCAGGCGAACCGCCTAAGCTGTAACGCCATTGTCAAGGCTAAACATTACGTAGCTATTTTATCTTACACCTAACTCGATTTCCGTTTTTCGCCCGCCGAAAGGGAAAATGCAGCTTAACATCGGATGGTGCAGTGATAGCACCCTTGACTTAGAGTCCGTTCTAAAAAAATAACTAAACTAACTTAAGACAAATCTTAAATTTCAGTCAATATAAAGATAAATCTTAAATTTGCCTCAACTCCGATTCAAGAAAGAGATCTTAAGTTTGACTTCAGTTTTTTACTTAAAATTCATCTTAATTTTGACTAACTTAATGCATTTGAAAGTTTCAAAGTTGAGACAAATCTTAAACTTAAGTGAAAAAAGAACTTAAATCATTTCTTGGAACGGGCCCCTAATCTTTATAGTAGTCAGCGCTAAAACATTGTTGATGTCAAACACAATACATAGTACATCGTACACAGTACATCATACCACGAGAAGCGTTCTCACGCCAGATATCATGGACACATTAGTCAGCGACATATGATGAATGAAATTTTGGGAATATCTCTCCTTCTGCTCACATCTTTCGAATTCCACATTTCCAAAGGAATGCCAATTGAGGAAATACGCGAAACGGATTTTAGCATAGACAGCTCGCAAGGCAAAAAACGAGTTCCTCGTTGGAATGGTATTAATTTTATGTGTTCGTTTTCATTACTAAGACTAATTGAAGATTATTGCATATCCTAAACTATTCCTGAATTTGTAGTGTGTGCAGAATAGCATTCTTTCAGTTTAGTTGCAGAACGAATTCTGAAATCGTTCAATGTCTTATCTGTAAAATACAAGTAAGCCAATGACTATTTTAACTTGACGCACAGGTACACAATCTATCCTCACATAAGTGACGTAATCGTCGACAATAAAGCATCAATGTGCAAAGATGAGCAGAGTTACACAAATTTCATCTCAGACAACACTTCAACAGTTGTTCAAAGCATTTTTGATCAAACATAGCTTGGCGAAGCAAATGGCTGCCGACCACCCTATTGAACCACTTGACCTTCAAGTGCCGCCTTACTCGCAATCTCCCTTTGGTCGCAGAAATGTGTTATATTTAGAAATCATGTATGAAATCCCCAAACACGATGCTCTGGTAACAGTTACTACCAAAAACGGAACAGGGTAGCTGTTATATATTACTAGGTTATCGGGGTATTAGGATATTTTGGAAAACGATTGCTGTATTTTTACTCGTAAGCCTAATTGCTAGAGATCATTCCAATTATTTTACAAACATGAATAGGCTTTTCAAAACTTATTATAGGAGTACACTTAAAATCAATCGAAAGCAAACATGAAATTCAAGCTATTTTAGGAAGGCGAGAGAAAAATGCGAACCCACCGGGCTATAAGATTCGAAGCCGAAAAGTTTCGACATTACTGCATATACGCAACTCATTTCGGTTCCCAAATGTTCACTCTGACTGTAGGGGATACTCTTCCAATGTACTTCATCTGCCTCTTCCCGCATAATTTGTGAAGGCCACCTGCTTCGGTTATTTTACTCCGGCTTTTATCGGCGCATCTGACGGCGTCCATCGGGTTCCAGTTCAGTTAATTCTACCGCGGGTACTGGAGGCCACCAACGCGGGGAAAAGGCGACAGCAATGACAACAATGCGTTTTCGGCCTTAAAACTGACGATTTGTATTTTCTTTCCAAGCCTGGGTGTTATTTCTAATATGACAAGGGACAAGATAAAACGAATTTGTATAAATAAGTAGCCTAAATCAAAAGCGGTCTTTCTGACACTGAGAAGGCGCTGGTGTATTATGATCTATAGGCAAATAAATGAAGGTCACACATTTATGGAGTTGTTGCTCTTCTAGATGACGCTCAAACGGACGTGACAATTGACCTTGAAGAAGGATCTGGTGAAGACAGGAAAAAGAGAAGCGTTGACTTCACAGACATCCGGGACGAAATCTCGTTTCAAGACGACGATCTTCTACCATATGGAAAAGCAGAACCGATTTCTACCTTTGAGTTTCGCGAGCCTGAAAACCTCGAGTACAAAGCAGACGACGTTGAAGACATCAAGGTCGAGGACGAAGATGGTCACGTGATACAAGAGACGATTCTGCACAAACGAGACACAAAGCCATCAGCAGGAAAAGGTAGTTTATCTCGTTTGCTCACATTGCTTATAGCAAGAAAAAACAATGAGGAACAATTCGTTGAAACACTGCCCCTATGTATTGTTGGACCGTTGAATTTAACCCATTGACTCCCAAACAATACAAAAAGAGTTGTTACGTTTCCAAAAACGAGTGCATTTTTGCAGCAAAACCCTTGAATAGATTTGTGTTTCTGAAAAAGCACCCTTCATAGAACTCTAAAGGTGAATGAACCCTTATATAGAGACGCTTTCACAGGGAACTTTGTCAGACAAACAACCTTGTTTTGGAAACTGGTCGTGATAAGGTCACACATCAGAGCGGCCGCTCGTGCGTCAGATGTCACTATTCCTGATCCGACCAATCACAGACTGCAGAAACCCCAAACTCCTGCTCACCTTAACAAAGTTAGCCAACAGGCGATGACAGTATGCTAAGGCAGGTAAAGACAACTCCAGTCTAACAGACAGAAGCATAAAACAGTTAAGCACCGATCCCTCGCATATCAGATTATCTTGTCCTCGGGAAATATGCTATACAAATACGGACTAGTAATAACGATGATATTATATACAAATATAATCCGATCCTTAGTTTACCTCCCGAAGTATCCCGGCGTATACACCTCATTATGCCATTCTCAAATCTTTGAGTGTTAGATTCGATTCAACAAAGGATTAACGTAACAACAATCCCTCTTTGTGTTTTTTCAAGGGCTTGGGACTAAACAGGGGACGATGCCAGATGAAGATTATAGAGTGTACGAAGAAGACCTCGATTACCCGCCAGGTGTAGCCAGATTTGGACAAGTAAGTCATCAATACCCGTCACCCCTACCAGGGTATAGGTCACGAATCAGAGATTTCCATTTTGTTCTGTCCTGGGCGATTCCTTCTAGCTGTCTCCATGAGTATCCTAACCTCTCCATGTCATCGGTGATGCATCTTCTCCATGTCATTCGTGGTCTGCCACTATTCCGTTTACCCTGTGGGTTCCACTTTAATGCTTGTTTTGAAGTGCTACTTGTTGGTACAAGTAAGTACAATTCATTAAAAGAGTCCACTCTCTAGAAATCTCTTTTGTTTGATTTTTACTAAAGTTTTGTTGTATCTAGTACATGTACCAACGGTTTTCTAATGATTATATGGCAATGAATAACTAAAATGCGTGATAGTGGATAACATCACTATTACACAACAAAAATGCAGCATAGTACTTCACGAACCGTAATGACTTTTTGGTGAAGTCGGCGCGTGACAGGTTCGGTTATTTCCTAAAAAGTTAATGGATATGGGCGTATAGATTGCGTAATAATTGATTCCTACGTAGTATTTAAACTCAAGTAGGTTGTAAGCCTGTATTTTATCAACATGGATAATTTCTCGCTTACACTGGAGTCCCTAAGCCCCAGACAACTTTTACCAGGCCTATTCAGCACGCCCTTTGTATTGATGTACATCTTAGCTAATGAAGTGGACAGGTAATTTCTAGCATTACAATCTCAACAATGGTTGTTGTTACTAGTACTCCCAATTTGGTTTTCTCTGACATCTGCAGAGTTATAGCCTGCTACTCTAGAAAGTAGTTTAACTTGGTATATTATAAATATTACAAAATGACTGAAAAGGTTAACTTGTGTTTATCTTCACAAAGGGCCACTTCCCAAAGGAACGATTAGTTTCATATTGGTTTTCTTTATTTAATTTTTAATGCTTCTGACCACTTGCTTTTTTTTCTTACCGGGAACAGGTTGATAACTTTTTATCTAAGTTTTGAACTTAGAGTACCAAAACAGTGGTAGATTTTGATCGCCAGCCAAACTTAATTAGTTAAGTTCATAGTGAGCCCATCCCTAAAAGTACCACATCACAGGTACACTAAACATTTCACGTGTCATTAAAATTTAGTCTTTATTAGAACTCATATCATGAAATATTTACAAAAGTACAAATATGGTGATAACCAAACTGAAAATTTGGAGTCTCTGGAGAATTTAGGTGGCACTGACTATATAACTATTCTAGCTCTTTGTCAGTAATAAAAAATGAAACACAACAACTGTTTCCTGGTCAAAAATCTGGTTAAACGAGATTGAAAGAATATTAAAAAATGAATCCATGTGATATTGTTAACTCTGATCAGCGCTTGTATAACCACCGAGTATATCAATACTCGCAGTAGTTTATCTTCAATCGTACCCAATGGTAGTAGTTTTTAGATTATTAGTTCATCGATTTTTAAAAATCGAAAACCGTACTTGGTTGTTTTTTTCCACCTGAATACCGCCGTGGTGTTCGTTTATAACGAAAATTAGTAGTTAATGCATTTTGAAAATTCGCCATTATGTATAGTCAGAGATGTTTAATACAGTTTATGGTCGGATAATTACATTTAATTGGGTCTTGCTCGCCACGGGCAATGTGGTCATCACAACTGTACCTGATTCCGGCGCTGCGCTCTCTTTGATCCTGGTACAAGCTGCTCAGAAGAACGAGCGGTGAAAATTTCCGCATATCTTAAGAAATGCGTGACTTCCTTGAAAGCGTATTATTCAAGGTATGATAAAAATTGTACCACTGTGAAAACACGTCCATTCCCATGACGACGCTCAGAAAACACACTGATGCTAATCCTACTCGAACGCAAAATCAAGCGTAAGGCTCAGGTCTACCCTTACAAACCAATCTACCACAACACCTATAATATGCTGAAAAGGCGCATTGAGAATGCTGTCAAAGATAAAGTCAATCGCACATGAAGTTTTGTGAGTATCTCAATGTGGAAAGGGGCAACAGTTCCTGACAGGCCTTCAAGAAGATTACAGGCAAGGGCACTCGCAACCATCCGAAAGCCAAACCACTGTTCTATGACAAAACTGCCTTCTCCAACCCAGACAAGGCCACTGTATTTGCCCAAACTCTAGAGAGAACTCATACAATGCGCAAAGGCCCGATCTTCTGCAAAGTGACAAAACGCCCCGTAGACAACACAGTGCTACGAAAAGCAAACCTGTTTAATACCCTTAACACAATCACGCATCAACACGGAGATGATCACGAAATGCTTGCTGAAATAACGGCAATTGAGGTCATACGAACACCCTCCAAGTGGAAGAAAAATATCAGCCGAGGAAGCAATTCCTCCTCCTACGACGTTCTGACAAAATGTCTATCTCTCCACTAGAGATTAGCCGAGATCTGCAACAGGTGTCTTGGTATCGGCCACTTTCCCGAACTGTGGAAAAGCGCACCTGGTGTCATGATACCCAAACCAGACAAAGACCACTCTAACCCATCCAACTTCCGCCCAATCAGTCTGATGTGCATTGACAAAACGTTTGAGCCCATCCCCAGGAACAGAATCACTGCAGAACTAGATTCTCATGGCTCCTTTTACTGTTTGCAGAGAGTATATAGAAAAAAGCGTGAAGGAACCGAACACATAGACTGATTTCAGAAGGCAAAGACAAGAAATGATGCACGGGTGCCATAATGTTAGGTTTGGAAAAAGCTTTCGGATAATTGTCGTTGACCTGATGACAACATTAATCCTGGAGATAAGAACTTAAGGATATCTCAAACGTTATTGACAAAAATTGGTAATTTTACAATATTTCACATATGTCTAGCAAAATGCCTTATGTTCATTCTCGGGAACTTCAAATACGAAATACATACCGTGTAGTGAGAAAAAAAAATTGGCAGAACCACCTTGGATTCACACAACCGCGTGGATATTTGTTTACTTATCCGAGATCAAAGGTTACAGGTCTGTTACTCAAATCGAATTTCTCGCCAGGTACAGGGCAGTTTCGTATGTACCCTCAGTCCTTTCATTCACCAAGGTTGCCATAATATTGCGTCAAGGACGTGTACATAAGATGCCGAACAAAACGAAGACAAAACGAGTTTGAGTTGTATGTCTGCATGCTTACGACCGTTGAGAACGGCTACAATCGAGTCGCTTCACGCCTCTGTGACTTAGTGTTCACGAACATAGCAAGTTGTGAAAAAAGAGACTCAAATTCCACAACTCTGGTAACTTGACATTTCGCTGTTTCAGTCTCATGCTCACGAAGTGCTTTAACCACCGACATGATTTCTGTAACCATTTCGTACTTGGTTTTCAAATCAGTCTCCCAGCGCGTGTGTCTAACAATGAACTGTTGACCTACTTTAAAGTGGACCACAATGCACCAGCTTGACACACTTCATATGCTGGCGCCGCCTGTGACAAGATCGACTTGATTTATAGGAAAAGTTTTTGTGAAAATTAAGTTAATTAAGCACTGCAAATTCAGTTGACGCCGCGAGTAAATATTAAAATAATGGACGTGGCAAAGGTTTGTATAGGTTATATTGACCAAAAACAAGTTTTTACGGAATAATTAACCGAAGTCCTTGACTCGGCTTTGAGATTTTCACTCCTCACCTTTTTCTCGACTTCGGCAAATCGACTTAATTTGAACTTAGGAACACGATTTCTCGAAAACAGCTTGGTATATTTCGCAGAAACTTTCCAAACTCAATATTTATTTATTTTTTCGATACACCAGTTAGAATGGAGGCCACTAAAGAAGGTTTCAGATAACCTAAAAACGCCTTCTTTCGCAACCAATCGGTCTATGGGATAAAGATGGCGGACTGTCATTGTGTTCACATGTTTCTCGTTGACTGGAATTTAAAACATGTCGGAACCATTGAGACCCATTTCCGTTATAAAAGTGTATACTGGCAGATTGCCATTCAAGGTCGGCTTCAAGTTGGCTTGACACGGCGGGCACGTCTTTCAGTGATAAAAGTCTTCAGGTTGTTCTTAACCCTTTTATTATCGGAATATTAATAAATTTTAAAGGTAAGTACGTTAATTTATACCCATGATGAAGAAGCAATAGTTTGGTTCAGTGACCAAGCACGCAGAAAGGGTGGCCCGGTGTACCTGAAGACAAATCTGTTTCACCAGATGAAAGTCAAAAAGTGGACAAATTCATCAATTTCATAATCTGCAACGAATGACTTGAATTATGGGCATAGGGAGATTCTTGATCGGAAACCATTTCACAGGGCAGAATTTCTTTCATTTTGTGTACATATGTGATGTTCATTGAGGGCATGGTGCAGTGGGCACAGCCAAGGAAATTGATCTGCACGGGACGCAAGATCACGGCACGTCCAATTTCACCCCTCTGATCGCCATCATTTTCACGCCGCCCCCTGTTACGCGCAGCTAACCTCACTAACAGCCGATTTCATAAAGGTGGTTTAAAGTTAAACCAGGTTTAAACTGGACTTAGACCAGGTTTAATGATAATCTGCATTTCATAAAGGTGGTTTAACTTTTAGACCAGTGGTCTTGTAAAACCTGGTTTAACTCCAGTTTAGGCCTGGTCAAAGTCAGTTTTCATTTCACAAATGAGGTCTATATTCTTTAGACCTGTATTAAGATCTTAAACCATGTTTAACTTTAGACTTGGTCAGACCCAGGTTTAACTGTTAAATATGTCAGACTTGCATGGTATGGGTACAACTGAACGATGCCGCGGTGTGCAATTGCGACGCAGTTTTAGAGCGAAAATGGACTATTTTCATTATTCAGGTTTACTACGACACGAGATCAAACGTAGCAGAGGCGGATCCAGGATTTTTTAAAGGAGAGGGGACGGTCAAGGACTTTTTGAAAGGGGGGACCAAGTCAACAATTTGAAAATTATAGATTTGATATCATTAAAAGCAAGGGAAAAAGGGGGATCCGGACCCCTTGACCCCCCTGGATCCGCCTATGCGTAGACCAGTACGTGCTGGAGTGTGTCCTGCGGATTCCTCAGAATACGACTGGTCGAGCAGATCTCATCGTCGCAAGCCCTACGGATTTGACTTAAGACAGCATCCTCTGATTCTTCTGACTGAGTTCCACCTCCACTGTTCTCCAATTCAATGTTGCCGGGAAGGGGTCTTGGCCGCGAAAAATAAAAACTAAAATGACACGGAAATAAATTTGGGCATTTATCATGTTACATCTAACCGTGAGCATGTTCTTTAATGTGTGTGTGTTGGGCACACAAATTACATTTTTCCTCATGAGAAAAGCTTTTAGACCTTTGTCGTAAATGTCTGCACTGATTCTACTGGTGTATGCCATTCTATACCCACGTGATCAAGGTTTCATTGAAGCACTTCAATAGTTTCTTTGTTGGGTTTACCCAGCTGGGTGCCTTTGATACTTTAAACCTGGGTCTACTGAACCAGCTCCCTGGTCTAGCAAAACCAGGCTTTCAGACTCTTAATCCATGTTGGTGAAATGCAAGTTAGGTCTAAAATTCGACCAGGTTTAGGAAGACCAGGTTTAAGTCTTAAACCTGGTTTTGTTAAACCACCTTTATGAAATCGGCTGTAGGTGGCGAGATCGGCTCGTCTACCATTGTTCAGTTGTGCCATCACTTAACCCCCCTCAACGGTTTATTGGGAAGACAGACGAGTTTCCAGGATAGAGTTCGGTAGCTGTCACCGGGACGTAAAAATCTATCCAAACTCAAGTGTTATTATTTAAAATACACGGCAATATCTCAGGTTATCTCTGTCTTGAGTATTGCCTTTTACAGGGCCTAGCGTATTGAACTCTACCTCGGCTTCTTGACCTACTTTCGAAGCAACCCCGTCAACATTTTCATTGAAATTAACAAAACATTCTGTGATGAAGTATTGAAAGAGATTTCCCCTCATTAGAGTTGAAATTGCAATTAAAATTTTTGCACAACAAAATCGTTCAACAAATGGGCAAAAAATTAATGGGTGCATCATTGAAATGCGCAAAGGTGAACCCCGCAAGAACGTTAACGGTACGCGGTCTCTGAACATCTACCGCTGGAAATCATGGAAATGTGTGTGCCACTTGAGAATGGTATTCGTGTGA
>NMRA01000023.1:1344688-1456518 GCA_002633005.1 Phoronis australis | reverse complement strand
GTTTCTTGGTTCCCTTTCGATATTTTGTTCTCTGGCTCGTATTTATTTTCGAGTACGATTTCAAGCACACTGCCATACCAAACTTGAAATTAGAGCATAGACTCCGAATTTTTACTCAAAATCGTACTCGAAATATGGATGAGATACACTTCAGTTCGAGTACACTCGAAAACTGAGTACGTGCTCGAAATTTCGAGTACAGATTTTTCGAGTATGACATTGAATACACCAAAGCTGAGTCTGTACTCGAGTTGAGTATGAAGTGTGAGTTTGAGCATGATTCGAGTCTGAGTACGGAGATTGGAGACCGGGCCCTGGTCCCCGTGAGTGGTGTTTGGTGATCATGCATGGAGCATTTTCGGAGAATGTGTGGAGTTTAGGTTTGCGGGTCTGGGAATGTGTAGGCCTACTGCCGTTTTGGTTTCTGCCGTTTAAGGATTGGAGTTTAGGAAGTCGTAGCTGGAATTTAGAGGCGCATACACGGAATTGCTGCCACCCTTAGTTATTTGACTCTCAAAAGGATTACGGAAACCAGATCGCTCTTTGTGAGGAAGCTATTGAGGTGTCTAAGAGAAATTATTTTCTTTTGGATATTGGAGAACAGTAAAACTGATTCAGGGATGACAATACACTTATCCAATCATGAAGGTTCTGCTATGCTGAAATCGACTAAGCCCACCAATCAGAATTGTCGTTTACTCACATGCTTCCAGATCGGCAGATTGATTTAAATTATGTGTCTACCGCTTGTACCAGAGTGCCATATCCTCACTCGTTGGATCTTGAACAAACCACCTGTGGGTTTTCAAACTTAACAGAAAAGTAGGACAAACCCGCCTCCGTGTTACATATATAATCTTTCGTAAGGTCTGTAGCCCAGTTCGTGAACAACAAGCGTGGTGTCTTACAAAGCTCAACAAAACTGTCTCGCGGCAGGAGAAATCTATTAAAAACACCTGCTGTCATTATTGGCGACATCTCGCAGAATCTTGCGACATCCTGCTTTTCAATAGAAACACTAGCGTTACTGACTGCTCCACTCGCTACGAAGTACCAGATTCCGTGACGTCATTGGAAGTGAACAAAACCCACCTTCCCTCATATCTTGCAAAAGATTCCTTATCAGGGCTGGGTTGCATAAAGCTTCAAAATTATCCGCTGGATAAGTGTGATTGCTGCATGACGTCAGGTCCGTTGTTCAACAATAACAACGTGGCGCGTGATAACGCGACGTCATTGTTGCTATACGGCGCATAACTTTTATGCAACTAGGCCCAGTTGAATAATACACGGTGTGTCAAAGCTGTTAACAAATATATTCCAAAGTATTCTAACCAGGACATACTTTACATAGAAGTTATCACGGTGATTTTCTTATTGCATGAATACCAAAACTTGTTCTTTAGAATCTTACAAGTTAGAAAAACTTTTACTGTCGACTCTTAATGCATAGAACAAAAATCGAGTTTTGAACTCGAACGCAACCAGTTGTGCAGCTCCAGAGGAGATATCAAGTATTTTTCAACGAAGATGGTGTGCTAAGGCCGAGAGCAATTGAGAAAACACTTTCTATGCTTTATGCAGTGGAAATTGTGTTAGATTTGAGAATGCAGTAATTCGAAGTCTGTGTCGATTCTGTTGAGCGTGCGAAAGCTGCTATACAATCGGCTGAGCTCAGTCTGAAAATACATTCGCCGTTTGTCGGTAATGAGAGCAAACTAACATTTTTCGTATTTTCTGTGCATTACAAAAATGGAATTCATGGAACACGCAGCATACTATGAATTTCCAGCGAAACATTTTCTGTTATTCACATTTCAAAGTACTTTTGTTATGTTTTGCAACATCCTATACATTTTAGAACAAAGATAAAACGAGTTGGATTTGGGTGTCAAATAGTCATTTTGCTTTAACACATAATTCGATCACTGTGTACTTAGACGACTGTAAAAGTTTTTGTTGTGTTACCGTGTTTCGTTTGGGAGTTGGTAATTAGCTGAAGTACACCTCTACGTGGCATGCTCGTTATTGCGGGATGATTTAACGTTGTGCCGCCTGAAAAAATTAAAAGAAATACGCATAGCTAATTTGGTCAAGCCGAAATTGCAAACTCAAATGTCAAGCTTGCGGTGGTGAAATTTGCGAATGAAGCAATCCGTGAAGTCCACTTGGTCAAGTGTAACTAAGGACGCTTTTCGGCGTGTTTAGAAAACACAACTAATGTTTCACCCAAGACAAGAGCTAAAATGATTTTTAAAAATGACGCTCTTGAGAACGCAAAATTTGTCTCAATGTTTCAAAGTGGCTGATAATCCTGTCACGCGATGGTTATCTTTCTAGCTCAGAAAAGAATCGTGATAGATTCTATTGACACCAATGACCCAAATGCTGACGTCCCGGCGGTTGTGGCTGTTCAGGTTCACGTAAGTATTCATAAAAGTGACTGCATCTACCAGTAGAGGGATAGTTCGTCTAGTTACTGGAAATGTTCTAACCTGTCAACATGACACTGTTCATGACATTTACACGCGCGCACCCGGGTTTGGCAAAGAGAGAATTACGAGTTTCTGAGTGATTCACTCTGGCTTCGATTAAAATTCACATCTTACCAGCAGCTTCTGTTTATTCATCGTCACTCAGGTTCCATTTTCTTTAAGAAATGAAGTAAATTTTCTTCATTGCACAGTGGAGCAGACGACGGAAACGGAGTCGTAGTGCGCAGCGCCACTGCCGGTCGCCTGGGATATCGCGGGAGAGCCAATACTTAGCCATAGTTCCGTTACGAATGCGCCGTGTTCCGAATTTGACACTTGAAATTGGATCTGAGCTCCCCCAAACACTAAAACTGCAAAACATTTAAATCTTGTTTCATCCGTATAATTTTAATTATCGGGGTTAATTAATAAACTCAACATTTCCCTACGCTCTTGCTGTTCTAAGTTCACAAACGATTGAGTTCCTTGTCGTCAACAGAAAGACAGCGAAGCGGCTGGTATCGAGAGTGATCTTGACGACGAAATCGACATGCCCTTGAAGCCGATGGAGGAGCCAAACACGCTGAAGAAACAAGTGACAAAGGAGAAACTGTTTCCGGCGCCAGCCAATATAGATATGTTCCTGGACAAATTTGACCCTAATCCAAAAGGTAAAGAGTGTACAAAAACACTTCCGTTTGTAGACGCGTGTAGTAACAGGTCGTTCTCTTTGGCGAATACAATCCCACCTAATTGTGTTAAATCATAGGCAAAATAATGGATTTAGAAAATTCAGCGTGAAAACGGGGTGGTCGTTTTATGACAACAAAGTACAATATTCATATCCTTTTATTCTTTATAAATTGGTAAAATGCAGTATCCGATAATCTTCTATCGGTGTTGTGAGGCCACTATTTGGGCAGTGGCGGATTAACCATAATCATGGCGAGAGGAAAAGAGGGATGGGGGTCCCAGTGGCGGGTTGTATGAAACAGTCCCAACTAAGGACTCAGCTAAGTTCCCTAAATAAACTGTGGGTTTGTGAGTTTGTGAAAACACTGGTTGTCCTTTCACATGCTGTTTGAGTACCATTACTAAACCGATTTTTTGGTTTTGGTACAAATCGAGAGTGAACTGTGTGTTGAATTTTCGATATTGTTGAAAATAAGTAGGGATCTTTTCATGTAACTCCCCTAATTTAAGGACTAATTGTTTTGATTGAATTAAGGGCCCAGTTTTTAGTTATATTACTAGAAAATATCACTAGCTAAAAAGGAAGTCATAATAAAGATAACATAATCGAAAAATATTGCATCTGTGAGTAAAGAACGAAGCAAATACCCGTAAGATTTAGAGAACTTAGTTGAGTCCCTATTTGGTGCTGTCTCATGCAACCGGCCACAACAGTGCGGGCCACCACGTTGGACAAAACCTTTTTGAAACAGATGGGTCGAAAGTTATGACCATCAGGGATCGAGAGTTTTGGGCCACGGAGGTGAGAGACAGTAATAGGGTGGTGACTGGAGCCGAAATCATTAACGTTGGTGATGATTAAGGATAATAGTGACTGGGAGGGAGGTGAGGGTGGGTGGATGACGAAGACAAGATTGTCGCTGTTCCAATGATTTTTACCTTTCTAACGAGTATGACTACAAAAAACATGAAAATGTAGCTGCTTAGATTTTGGCTACAATACTTGAGGCTATGATGCACGTGGTCGATTTTTTTTGGATTTGCACAGTTTCTCCTTAGCGCACCACGACATTCTGTCACAAGACATCAGCATTGTGCGCACGAGATTTCCGACGAAGTACTGCGCCAGGACATTATTATTCTCGCCATTTGAAAAAGCAGGCAAGATGAAACTCACCGCTTGAAAAAGATAGCACTAGTAAAATGAACCCGTATGTTGAGAGTTATTATGAAAACGTCACCTCTTAGAAGGGTGCAGATTTTCTTGGCATAATTCTTTTGTAGCAGATTTTAAACCCAGAAAATTGCTGACTGAAATTGGACATTGAAAAACTTGGTTCTGTATTCCTTTTAAAGCACCAACTTCAGTAACGTATGAAGCCTCTGATGGTCAAAATGAACCCTTTTGCTGGGATTTGAATAAAAAAGCACCATCTGATAGAGAATCTGTATTAGCACTCCTGGGATTTCGGTGAAGAATTCCAATTTCAGTTGTTATCCAGTCAGATGTCGTATATGAAAAGTGGAGCCACTGGCTGTCCAAAACAAGAATATACTGAAGAGGTACTTAAACGAAAAAATAAGTTATCAAAATGGAAGACTCCCATTAATTAATGTTAGTTGTAGTGTTACGTGGCCCACATAAACACTGCCTGTAATGTTGATTTTTGTACTAGAAACAAGGAACGCCAGCAATGAAAACAAGATGGCTGAAAATTTCCTGTTCACCGGCGTTATCCAGGTCACGTTCCAAGTCAACGGTGACTTCATGCTGATCTCTCCTATTGTGTATATTGTCAAGCCTAGACATAATAGACGGGTATATTTGAGACACAGACTTCTGGAAATCTATGCTTAAAAACGTCAAAGCTCTCGCGTTACTTGCATCAATACCTAAGCACTTTAGGCTACATTTAAAAAAGTTGAAACTTAAAGCCCCTTAATGACGATATCAACTCGGAACTGTTGTCTTACGTGCACGTGATCAAAGTGTGAGTTGGTCTGATCGCAGATTCCATCCCGTGGAAAGAGCCAAAGATGTTGACAAACTGCTGGGCGCAAGCCATGCTACACACCAAGCGTTTCTCGCCAAGTTGTAACGTGGACGGGTCATTTTCACCGAAGCAATGTTTTTTGCAAAGGTTGGTATCAAACTTGTTATGGGTCTTCATATAACGCTGAGATGTCGCACCCATGACAACTCTAGGTCATTGTAAACGAGGGGTTTACTAGTGCAACTCTAGGTCATTGTAAACGAGGGGTTTACTAGTGCAACTCTAGGTCATTGCAAACGAGGGGTTTACTAGTGCAACTCTAGGTCATTGCAAACGAGGGGTTTACTAGTGCAACTCTAGGTCATTGTAAACCAGAGGTTCACTAGCCTGAGTTACTAGTACAACTGTTGGTCGTTGTGAACCACAGCTACACTTTGTCCCATTACAGGTGCTGGTGCGTGACCCGGCAAGGAAGACCACAAATTTTGAACAAGCGCAAACGGTTCTTTTACAAAGTTGCAGGCCTCCTGTTGGCCTGTGAGCAGAACTAGACGATTCATAAACAGCCAATACCACTTTTGAGTTTACGACGCCTTTTTCTATCAAGATATTTATTTTTGTAAACATTTAAGTAAAAGATATCTTCGCTAAAACTTCTTGTTGACACTAATGTTTTGAAATATTTGACATTTGTTGATTACTCCGATGGTGTCCTAAAGTTTTACCAAAGTGTAGTTTTCGGTAACTAAAAAACCCAACTCGAGAAAGTCTTTGTCATCAAAGGCAAGTAACACATAGGGAATTTGTATAAAAAGACATGCTCAACTGTAAAACACTTCCTTTCAGGAAGACATTGATTATCCGTTAGACGTATGTCAATCAAATTGTAGCAATAATATCACAGATTGGCTTTGTATGACAGCTACTGGAGTTCTTAACCCACTTAGCGACCGTTTCACTTCTGTCGCATTGGGAGTACAAGCAGCCTGACTGTTCTCTATCCAACTCTCGTTTCTTGCACGTGCTACCCATGTTATCGTCTGCAAAATTAATCCTCCATTGACTTTCCACATCCTCATTATTGTTGTCTGCTTTAACATCCGATAACTGTTTCTCATCATCATCGAGTAATTCCAATTTCATCTCCAGATGTTTAAGTATTTTCTGTGTTGTCGACAACACTACTATCGGAGTCTGTTCGTATTCCTCATCTTTCTGATCCGAGGTGCACACGTCTGGATTTTTGTTGTGAATTAACATGCTAGACACGGAGTTTTTGTCTTTGGGAAACATTGGAGCATATCCGTTTGTGTTTGAAAAAGGTGTCTTGATCAAAGAACGACCGCTCATTTCTTCAGTTTCCTCCGATTTGTCTGAAAATAATGTATAGGGGACATAAGCATCATTGTTGAAGTGCGAATGAACGCGTGCAAATCAAGTCGTTGGTTAAACTAAAATGGAATTAAAGAGGTAGGGGTTTAATGTGAAACAATGATAATTTACATACGGGAAATTATTTCCTTTTCACCTGCAATAAATCGATTGTGTTGTACTGTAAAAGACGTGATCATTCGATGCCAATTTTACTTATTTTACACTTTCGTATAAGCCCGGGAAGTCAGGCAACTTGGCAGTTGTTTTATAAACAACACTTCATCGAATGCTCATGTAAACGTCAAAGAAAACGTAAGATGCCAAAACACAAATACGAGTGAGGCCGTACAGATCACATATTTCATAAAGGTGAACAGGGGAATATTACTGGTGAACAGAGGAACTCCAATCGCAAAACCATCGCGGTGAACATAAAAATCAACATACCCCGTACTGGGTACTGGTTAGACGATTTCCTCTGAAAACATAAAACAACATTTTGCAAGCAAAACGATAAACAACTAGGTAGTTTAAATTAGTTTCCCAGGGAACACGAAAAGGTTTCACCTATTGGGTTAATCTAACAACTAGTAGAGTTATAAGATGATAAAACTAGGCGGTTACTTTACGCAACTTACACATGGGAAACTTATATTCAAGACAACATCTAACCAGTCTCGCAGAGACGGCAAAGTCTCAGTTTTACTAATCCTAAAAAACATTTATAGAAATTCGTCAAACACATTCTGTGGTTTTAAAAAGGCGCTATGCCGTAAGCAATCAAAAGTGTCCGCGCTCAGACATTGCTGTTTTCATTCAGATTGCGCCAATCATTACCAGAGTGCAAACTGAATACGCACGTGTGCTCAAGAATCTTCAGTAGAATCGAAGCATTGTTGACATGTACTCAAAGACTTAACGTAACAATAGACATCTCTATTTTCAACTGTTCATGCTTCCAAAACTACGAATGAGGTCAAGGTCGTATTCCGTACACTGTCTTACACTATAGAGGACTGAATGAGTCGAAAGAAGCTGCTGACATTAGTTCCCAAACAAAAAATTAGGACAATCCCAGTCTTTACAGTAGGAAACCACCTATGCGGACAAACGCACTCGTTGAATTTTTGTCACCGTCCAATACTCGATAAAAGGTCAAAAAGCATAGTTAGTTCTAGTACATGTTTTTTGAACTTCTAGTCGGCAGTGGCGTATTTTTAGTTGCTCACCTTTTCAAAAAAATAAAATCCACCACAAACGAGTAAAAATGAGGTAACGTGGAATTTGATTTCTTTCTCTTGGCAAATGCTGCCACTTCAAACCTTGCATACCCATGGTCATTCGATATGAAGTTCGTCCATTTCCGTGTGACGTTAACATGTACGTACATGACTACATATTATAGCAATAACAGGTAACATATATATACATTATAACGCCGTACGGAAAATGACGAATGATTTATTGAATGAGCGCGTGCCTTCGTGCAGTTTTTCAAACAAACAACACACCTTGATTGAAATTTATGCGTGGGCGTTTATTCACTTTCCATTCAGTGAGGGCAGGGTAGAGATCAGTAGAGCTAAATTTCTCTCTCGCGAGACAACTACTGAACTCTACCCAGGTCTCAAAATGAGTCGGGGTACAGACCAGAACCAATATGCTTTTTTGGCCTCACATTTAGCACTGGACCGTCACTCAAAGTGTCAGCTAACGCTGATTGGTTGTCTTGGAATGACGTCAAAGTCTAACTCAAAAGCATCTACCTATGATTGTATTTACTCGTGTTGCTCGTCATTATGGCACTTATTAAAAGTAATTACTTTCACTTGTACAATTTCCCAAAACACAATCAATTTTAGAGTTTAATATCGGGAATAGGCCCATGCATTTAAGGTGGGCAGAAAATTAATCCCGTCTTTGTCGTACAGCAAAGACGGTGGACGCATCCCAAAATGAGCAGTTTGCACCAAAAGAACAAGACGTCGAGGCAGGTGAACGTATTCCGCGCCACTGAACTGCACCGTACTCATTATGGCGCAAGGTAAAGGTTCAGTAACAGCAAGCAGATTTGCGAGCAATCCAATAATAACATCTAGACACCATTAAATGTGTCCAGAAATAAGAACTATTTACAGCAATAGAAAACAGCCGACGTTAAGTGGAAAGCAGTAAATGGTTCGACAGATATATGCATAGATTTTTGTAACATAAAGTCTAAGACAGTGAGAGTGACACTGCTTTTAGAACCAGTTAAACTACTAAAAAGGAAAATTTTGAAACTAACTAGTTTAAACACAATCCCATGCACGCCATTCAGCCAATCTGGTACTTCTGCGTGTTGTGAATTAATAGATATATTGCACAACATATAGAGCATGCAAAGCCTAACAGATCGAAACGACATCCTAAAATACCTTTAAACCTGACAGTCGTGAATTAAAAATGAATAGAAATAATATCACGTGATCTCAATAATTATGCTGGGTCTCTGTATTCAAAAGAATTTACGGATTATAACCTGAACGCGATTTTACTTTTTTATTTTTTTGAAAACATTCTGTTGCTGGAGAATAGTTAAATAATTCCAGAAATGATATGCAGCGGATTCACGCAACGGATTCGCTACTCTAACATACGGTAAAATAATTTCTGTTAAATAATTATACACCTTTTTCCTACATTGTGTCTTAAATAGCGAAAAGGTCGTGTTGTGAAAAATTCGGTAATCGATTAGTGTAGAGGATGCCACATGTTTACGTCAGAGTTCATGTCAAAGTTAGAACGAAAGCAAACCGATATTGTCATTAGCCACAACTAAACTACTTTTGAAACGATCGCACACTTCTCCGATCAATCACTGTTAGTGTTATTTACCAAGGCAGATTTCAATGGAATTGCAAAATCGAAGGACTTGTCCATAAACCACTCAGTTCCTAAAATAGTCTAACAAACGGTATCTCAGCTGATTTGCCAATAAGCGTCTAGCTCGCTCAATTGTTGCCGAATCATTTACACGCTGGCATTTGAAAACGATCTTATGACGACTACTCACCGTCGTACAAAATGTCGGTTTCTCGGAGAGTACTGAACTCGGCAAAGGTGATGTTCATATTGAGTCCGTCTGAATGTGGTCTCTGAAGGCTGAAATTAAGGACATTTTTGTAAATCGTAAACACAAGTTATTACAAATTACACAAGTACCTTTTTGGTTACTGCACATACTTATAAGTTACCACTTACCTGAATAAAATGACTGATAGTGATAGCAACGCTACTTATAATTACGTGATATTATTTTTGATTCCAAAATATAGATTTTCTATTCAATAATGATTAATTATAACAATTAATGCAATTGAAGTCTCTTGAGAATGATTGTAAACCGTGACGATAACCAAATCTATAAAAGGGGTTGAATTTTGTTTGTTTTTAAAACCTTTGTTGCAAAAGATGCACTATTTTAAAACCACGTGACATCTTAGAGTTCTTGTGTTATTTCAGTCTTCGTGGGTTAAACTTTCAGTCACCCAAGCATTCCCAATCAAGGGTTAGGGTTAACGAAAGGGTGACATTTCATGAAAGCTCCAGACGAATGAGTTATTTTTAATCCACTCTCTAAATGAGTGAGTATCCCAATTTTCCAGCTGAAATATAGTCCATTACCCGCAGGCAAAACACCGTTGAAAAGAAAAAAAAGTTGCCACGAAGTGTGTCGCGGTCGAGTATGGGATGCGTATGTTATAGTCTTCACCAAGCAAGAACTAGGGGAGCTAATAGCAATCACCTGGACAATCAGCCATCTACTTAATTTATGCCTGACATATGTCCAGCAGTTATAAGAGTGTATCCCGAGCTATGCTTCCAGAGAGGAAAAGGAAACAGGGTGTTGTTCAGACTGGATGTAAAGTAAACAAGTTTTAAAGTGAGCAGTAGTTTCGTCCTACGTCTACCACTTATCACTATGAGAAGCTCATCATTATAAAATATAGTTGAAGACTAAAAGACAAGGAACAAGCGTCTAATCTTTGTACACGAAATTGAACTCGAAAATATTTTTTGGCATTTTCCATTCTACTATTGTGCGAACTCCAAATAAGTGTTTGTTTTTGTGGATGACTATCTACTCCTAGCCTGCACTTGTATGAACTCGAATCTAGGGGTCATTTAGTGCGAACTTGAACAGCACACTCATCAACAAAAATCATTACATACACGAGCAGAGAATAATAAACACTTATCTGGAACAAACACTTATCTGGAACAAACACAAAATAGCAAAAATAATTGCGACTCGTTTTCGAGTACAAAGATTAGACCCCTGGTCCATTACAGTAAGTGCACAGAGATACACAGAGCTAACTTGATGTTTTTCCCCACAAATAGGAATACTCGAAAAATGAGCTTATCAAAGTACTGTCTTTCCATTCAACGATTCAAGTACAGTTCATATTTTCAACGAGATGGAACCACGCGTTGTCAACAATATCAGCCGATTTCATAAAGGTGGTTTATCAAAACCAGGTTTAAGATTTAAACCTGATCTTCCTAAACCTGGTCTAATTTTACACCTAGCTTACATTTCACTAATTTGGTTTAAAAGTCTGAAAACCTGGTTTTGTTTGATCAGGGAGCGGGTTTAGTCAAACCAGGCTTAAAGTATCCAAGCCAACCTAACGTGTCGATCTGGATTAACCCAGCAAAGAAACTATTGAAGTGCTTCAATGAAACCTTGATCACGTGGGTATACAATGGCACACACTAGTAGAATCAGTGCAGATATTTGCGAAAAAGGTCTAAAAGCTTTTCTCATGATGAAAAATGTAATGTCTGCGCCCAACACACGTATACACATTAAAGTACATGCTCACGATTAGCTGCAACATGATAAATGCCCATTTTATTGTTTATTTTTTGCGGACAAAGAAGGGGTCCAGGCAACATCGCATAGGCGGATACTCGGGGGTCAAGGGGTCCGGACACCCTTTTCACTTGATTTTAGTGCTATCAAATCTATAATTTTCAAATTGTTGACTTGGTCCCCCTTTTAAAAATCCTTGACTGACCCCCCCTCCCTTAAAAATCCTGAATCCACCCCTGCTACGCTTGATCTTGTGTCCTCGTAAAACTGAATATTGAAATAGTCCATTCTCGCTCTAAAAACTGCGTCGTAAATGCACACGGAGGCACCATTCAGTTGCACCTATATCATGCAAGTCTGACATATCTTAAAACAGTATTAAACCTGGATCTGACCAAGTCTAAAGTTAAACCTGGTTTAAGATCTTAATGCAGGTCTAAGGAATATAGACCTCGTTGGTGAAAAGAAAACTGACTTAGACCAGGTCTAAATTGGATTTAAACCAGGTTATACTAGACCCCTGGTCTAAAAGTGAAACCACCTTTATGAAATCCAGATTATCTTTAAACCTGGTTTAAGTCCAGTTTAAACCAGGTTTAACTTTGAACCACCTTGATGACATCGGCTGTATACGTCTATCAGTACTAGGATCAGGAACAGAAAACCTAAATAAACGAGTAAATGTATTTGCAAGAGTCTAGAAGAACTATATTCATTCTCAACTACTGTATACATTCCGTTAGACATCCTACAGGTAAAGTTTAAATATAGGTGAGAAATTCAGGCCACCTAAGCCCCACAGGAGTGGAAAAATATGCTATCTCATATAAAATATGACACCCGCCATCAGCCCAAAAAAGACATTTAAGCTTATGCCGAATCCACAAGTCCAACGTAATCGTAGTTAAAATGACGCCATCGTTTTTTGTGTCCATATTGTTGTTAAATAAGACAGACTGGATGTCTTTACGATTTAAGAGCGCTACTCTCATACTTATAGGCTGGGAGTTGGCTTAGCGGTAAAGCGTTCGGCTGCTACACCGCAGTTACCGGGTTTGAATTAACGCTACAGCTAATTTCTGAAAAAAGAATCTTTTCTCACCGAGAATATCTCTTTAATATATCCATACGCCTACACGGAAAAATACGTTTCTTCTGAGTACTAACCGGAAGCCTGAAGGCTGGGCGTTTCTGTACTGCGAACTTTGCTCTCGTCAAATTTAAGAAATGCACCATTATCGCAAAAACGCGCTAAAAATTGCAACAGTGACAAACAAAGCAACTCACCAGAAATATTATCTAGTAGTGAAGTTAGGAAAAGTCAATTGCTGAGAAGCTACTTACGTTCTTGTTACTGACGTGCTATCCCCTAAGTATACGCTGCCGTATTCAGTACTATGGCCGAACTGAATACTCACTGGATGTGTTAGCGCTCTACTGTTGCTAAAACAAATCAAACGTGCACATCAGAAACGAATGACATTTAACGGCATACTCCTCTACTGCGATCACTCGGCGATGTAGCGCCTAGTGTATTGATTTTTTTTAGCGAAAAACTGAGGCGCTTTTACTCCGTGACGATGTTGATCAGATTTCAATCATTGAAACTCGTACTGACATCCGGTAAAATTGATGAGAGTCACGTGTAGAAAGTTTGTCGGGATTACTAAATTGATTAAGTGGTTAGCGCAATTGATATCACGAAATATAGTCTCTGTATGGTTGGATCTCACACCGTCATATAGAGGTATCTGTCGTAATTCACAGGAAAGGTGTAGCAGCGACATCTTCCTTTCAACAACGTAAGATTTTGACCATATGAGTAGCAACACTACAGTGTATGAAACTGTAAAGTCATTGAAAGAGCACTGCTGATAACAATGATTGGAGCTCTGTAGGTGAATATTTACATGTGAATTTCTGTCAGAATTTAGATGTTCCTTGGTCCTGGTTTTCAAATGGCGAACAGTTTCGCCTATATAACTGAAGCCACACCCAGCACAGATAAATTTGTATACTACCTTGGACCGTAGACCCGTAGAAATTTTGTTCTTAGGGTTAAATAAATTCGACATTTTTAGGGAGTTGAATTTTAACACATCTCTTAAGTTCACACAGTAATAATTCACCAATTTGTTGAGTTTTCGTTGAGCAAACTTGGCGTAAAACCCAACATAGTTTATTTTAAAGTACTTGAAGTTAATTTTGTCTACAGGATGAACATCATCAGGGTTACGTTGGAGTCTTGCTTTCAGTACCCTATTGACTAATTCTAGGGGTAGCCATTCTTTTGCAAATCCGTTGTAAGTTCTTTAATATTAGAATCAAATCTAGCCCAAGTGTTGTTAATGCGATATACCCTGTCTATTAGAGTATCACGCAGTGGCACGCGCTTTAACATTGGTTGATGTAACCTCAGCAGTCATTGGTTAGCTTTACAAAAACGTGAAAAAATGGCGGACTGTGAACGATTTTTAGCCTTGTCACGCAAGTGGCGTCGCAGCAACTATTTCGTTTCTGCAGCCATGTTTTAATAGCCGCGTGCTTGAAGCATGTACATGTACAATAAACACATTTCTGGTCGATTTAACGGTGTGTTATTCATACTGTGCGAATACAGGACAGTATCGTAAACAAAAGTCATCGACAGTTGAAAAATGCACTCCGCAAAGGCGCAACCACAATTTCCAGGATTCACATTTCCTGAACATAAATTTTAAACACCGATTTGTATGCCCAACAGACCACATTTACAATGTAGTCCATCAGTCCTGCCAGTTTGTTTGCGTAAAGCGCTGCCTGTTGAGAATTCGACTAGCCAATCAGAAACGCCAGTGTAAAAAAAATTCCCGAGGAAAATTAAGTGATACCAGCATGCTGGCGCGGCTACCGCCCCACCTAGCGGCACGCAGGAAACCAGCGAGGGGTCCGACGTCCGTGAATTATGACGCGTACTTACTTGCACGTGCCGATTCACGTTAAAGTAACAAACATGGGTTTCGCAACAGCTTCGTTTTTATGCGAACGTGTAAGTAAATGTGAACTGAATAACTGAGCTCAAGATGTCCAGTGATCGTAGTATTTAGATAGAAATATCTGTTAAAAGTGAAAAAGTCGTTTCTACGAACTCCTGCGAAAAATGATCAACTCTTAGAATGCGAAATTTATTTACAGTTTAAAATAAATAGAGGCATGTAAATTGATCATGTAAAACATTAACAACACAAAATCATGTCTTTTAAATATCCATTCTAGTCCGATGATATCTAGCGAACCCCGGCAGAATAAAGATTTTGGAAAAGGTGCTTTTTTGCAACTAAACTTTGAGAACATTTATAAACAAAATAATCGTGTTCATTTTATAATGAAGCAAATAAGAATGATTGAGAGCCCTATCAAAATAAAAATCTTTTCGATGTCTTACCAAATGAGAATTAAAAAGGGGTCACAGATTTTGCGTTTAAGGCGACGCGTATATCTCTGTATTCGCAGAAAATACTCAAACAGTATCGGGGTTAAGTCACAGTCAACAATGTCATGACGCGGTATTATAAATGCGTGATAATTCAAGTTCACGTCGCTTTGCAAAACCTCTCCAATGACGCAATTTAGACCCACAAATTGGAACAGAAATGCAAAATCACTTTAAATTTTCGAAAAATTTGCAAGTATTGCATATTTTCTCATTCGGGTAACCACTGGGACAACTTAGCACTTCAAATTTTTACAAAATTATGTGTTTGAATTAATCGATATACTCCGACAATGATTACATCCAATATATTTTCGGGGAGTTGAGAAGGATCAAGATTTATGGGGTCCATAATTTTCGAAGTATTTAGAAATTTACAGAGCTACGTAAATCTGTTATAACTTTTACAATTATTCTTTTTTAATTTTGGCATTATAATTTTATCTGTCTGGGTCCATAACGTGCAATGACGTCATACTAAATATGTGAATAAGGTTCCGCGGTTTTTACTCTCCTGCGTATTCTGATGGTGCAAGTCTATTACTACTCCTTGGAAACCAAACTGGATGACCGAACAAACATTGCTTGTGCAAATTTATCCCGGCCTTCGGGAAAAAAACAACTTTTGTACACCTTTCGGCGGCTGATCTAAATACATGTAAAACAAAGAAGGTTAAAGAGGGCTCACCATAATTCACACATTGACGTGGCATCAGTACTCTCTAGTTCAGGGCTCATGGGCAGCATTGATGCTAACCGCGTATCCTGCGAGCTGCCACTGGACCCGGAACATACTGAGCATGTTTCTGCATAATATATACACGTACCACCGTCTGCAAAGACATAAAAAACAAGGTTTAATGAACACAAGAGATTTTTTCTTGATATGCAAACTTCACGAAAACACAACCAGTACACTTGATTGACTTCACCGGTTTCGCCCGCCCCACTGGCTAAGACATCTGATTGGTTTTCTATGAAGACTTTCGGCTTACAGACCAATTACAAGTCTTAGACGCTCGACCCGGAGAAACCGACAAAGTCAAGTGCAGCCAATATAAAATGGAAGATCGGCCAACATTTGAACTTAAGCCTCCCCCGCCCGCCCTGCCACCCGTTCTAAACGCCGTAACTCCATTCAAGAGTCTATCAAATGCAAGACGTTACATGCTTGCACATCACTGAAATATATTACTACCATACATTTTACACCGTAACACTCTTCAACGAGTCCTACATGCGTGTTACAGTGGGCTCCAGGATCAAATCGATTTTAACTCTTGTTGCCAAGATTTTCGTTTATATTCAGCTTCGAGACTAGCGGCAATCAGTATTTCGCGCCAAATTTACAAAATGGCCTCCTCACATGAAAGTACCGCTATCCCAGAACTCTCAGATATCGCGACTTCACACTTGTTCTCGCTGCTCAAAGAAAAGGCTGTCTTATTTTGAGCTTGTTGAAGAGTGTTACGGTGTATAATGTAGTGTACTAATATATTACAGAGCCTTACAAGCATGTAACGGCTTGCATTTAATAGACTCTTGAATGGAGTTACGGCGTTTGGAACGGGTGTGGCCCTGCACACTGTGTTACGCTGAATGAAGTACATTCGCTCAAACTTCTCATAACTATCGACGTTTTGGGATACAGACTGATATGACTTTCTGTTGTAAAATTACAAAGCAGCGAACAGAAAGACTAAATATATAAGATAAACTATTGTAAACCAGTCAACAAGAATATCTGTGCTTTACGCAATTAGCACCATGCAATTACAAATTCGCGTGGTATCCTGGGAGTAGAAATCACCTCGGCTTTCTTTGGTTTCTTTTCAAAAGGCTGAATGCACATTTTTGAATTGCGCGTTTACTTACTGGAACTATTGCTGGCCGAGGGAACCCTGGTAAACTTCACACTTCTTAAACCCAACGAAGACTTGTGAGCAGACGATACACTACTTGTATCGCTGACGCTATCTCCAAGTTGCTCTTGCAGTTCGAGCAACTCGGCATTTTTCTGCAAATAATGAAAACGATGATTACAAGCCTAGATCAGTAAAGATGGGAATAGCTATTGACTCTTTCCATGTCGCCCCAAGACAAATTATAGGAGACGCATTGTTGCACCAAGATCACAGCGTTGAAAATGCTGTCTGTATACTTAAATGAAAGGCAAGATATATTCTGCAGTACAATCGATTCTCTAGCTGTCAGTCCTCACAATAATGGTTCATTCTCCACACTGCACAATCCTAATTGAGACATAACGTCTGCAAAAGTCCAACCACGTCTCCGCAAACAAAATAGTGCTACACCAATCCTACGATTTTTTGTGTACAATAAACCTTGGAGAGAGATCACTTACTTCAGCTAATATTGTTCTATATTCAGTGTTTTCCGTACGCTTTAACTTGAATTCGTCCGCCATTTCGGAAGGTTGAGACGACGGTTTACTTTTTTTCTTTCCAAAGACGGCTCGAACTCTTTTATGTTCTCCTTTAGGATCTTTTCTTATTTGGATAACCTGGAATTTATCAATCATAGCGCTTACGCATCCAATGTAGCCTTTTAGACCCAGTTCGTTTGAAGCACAGTCCAAAATAACAAATATACAAGCGGAGTGAGGACATGGTATGCTCTGCATAAAGTGAAAGTTGTGCTCATTAGAAATAGAGAAGAGAGACAAGTGGATATTGAGGCAGCAAGAGAAGGAAGGCGTAACGGAAGGAAAGGGACGGGGGAGAAGCAGGGGGGAGGGGTCAGGAACAAGAAGAGAAGCGGAGAAGGGGACACGAGCCTTAAGGTTGATCATGACTCGTGAAGACAGTTTGGAATTGGCGTGGGATGACAGCTAACGTGGAATTCCCCTTTTAGAGTGAACCGTCACCAGAAAGCTATCATGTGTACACTTACTTACCTTAGGTACAAAAACTAGACACAGTGTGAGCGTTGTACAAAATATAATGAATATGGAGATGATAACGAAGGCAGCCGTGGGTTTGTCGGTGAGTATGAAGGAGATGACAGCACCACTAAGACACATGATGACAACATTATACACGCTCATCCCGATGTACTTGGAATCATTGAGGGCTGGAATGGACACATTACGCGTCTCCCAGGCGAGAAAACAACCACATAACTGGAAAAGAAAGTAACTTGTGCACTCCCGTAGTGATGAAATATGCAAATTAAACAATAATATGTAGACATGAATAATCTGTTAAAGGAGTGACGTAAACCGAAATATCTTTCTATAAACAAAACGAATTTCCGGTTAATAGATAGCGGAAAGGAGTGATTTTTCGTTATCCATCATTCTAAGCATGATGAACGGCCGTGTAGGCACTGTTGGTTAAGGTGTAGGCCATCAACAAATTAGTGCAATTCCTTACGGTAATTTCACAGAACTCGTTTACTACACTCACCAAAAGGACGCCTTTGTAACTGTAGATAACTGACAGCCATACAGTGGTGTGGTTACTGACACAGAACTCTAATACTGGTATGTATTCTCGTTCCGTCACGGTATCCTAAGAAACAATTTTGTAAAACGAAACAATCGGTAACAATTATACTTGTGCTCATGGTCTATGTCAAGATGGAAGTTAGTAACTAAGAAGAAAACCTCTACAACAGACACAAGGTTCAAAGTAGAGTCTAACTAACTTGACATAGCAGAATCTCAGTGGCCAATAAGTGCAAGGACCGGACCTGCAGAGCTTGACCAGTCTAGGTACACCTTCTACTATTGCCGTTTATGGATAGACGGAAATCAAATGTTGTCATTTATAGCATACGAATTTTCCATTCATCAGGTAGCAAAACAGGGCAATTTCCCATAATTCTAGATATGCGTACGAGAAACTATAAAAAGGTACAAAAACGAAAGTAGCATTTATCACGTCACACTGCGCACTATTGGCGCAGATTCTTGTTTCGGAGAAGACAACCGACGTACCACGACTGGTTGCTGGTAAGATATGTTTCTTTGGAATGGATCGACAATCTGCCATGTTGTCAGGAATACGACATCAAGAAGCACCAGGACCCCCACAGCCAGGAATAACATCCAGTCTTTGATCACCTAGAGGGAATAAACAAAACTATGACAATTTTAGCCTTAATAAACCCAAATATACGAATGAGTACGCACCAAACTTTACTACCACAGGCGGATTTAGGGAGCCAGATGTCCACCCCTTTGCGGACAAGACCAAAACACCCGCCAACAGGATGTTGGATATTTCTTTTTAAAAATGCGGGTGAGCGGCTAGCCTTGGGTAATCCTGGCTCCGTCAGTGACTCTGGTTTGATTAATAAGTTTACCAATCTTTTCGGACGAAATGTAAGGCATATTCGAGATATTCCACGCACTTGTCAAATCTAACGTGTGGTGGTATTGGGCCCAGTTGATCAGCACAATTTGTGAGATGAGCAGGTGTGGATCTGAAGAGATTGTTGCTAAGACGTTCATGATTAGGAAAACGTAACATTCGCTAATTAGTTTTAAATCATTGATCGCCTATGGCGCAAGAATTTAGAA
The DNA here is from genome assembly GCA_002633005.1 of Phoronis australis. Taxonomy (NCBI): domain Eukaryota; kingdom Metazoa; phylum Phoronida; family Phoronidae; genus Phoronis; species Phoronis australis. Next base: position 1,437,104 of record NMRA01000023.1, on the reverse strand, counting down.
TCATTTCAAAACGTTGGTACATATTTGTCGAACATGTCTAGCTACATGCCCTACTGCGGTCATTCGATACATTTATCAATTTCCGTATGACGGTATCGAGTACTTCTTTCTATTTGCTTGTTTAGTATGACGTCATTTGGATGTTTTGGATCTAGTCAAATATGTTATCAACTGAAATTTTAGGATATAATCACATCCTTTGTCAACAGAAACAGAAATAAAGTAAAACCAAACACGATATGACAAATGACATCTAATATTTGGCGTAATGAACATGATAGATTGCTGCGGAAAAAAGTAAAGAATATAATTTAAGAAGTCTATATGTTTAATCCATTGGGCTCAAGTATTTTAAGCTTATCTGTCCAAAATTGTTCTCTTGTGAGTCTGTTAGGGGTACTGGGGCATTGGTGTTTTTCTATTATTTGTACAGAAAGATCTATGATTGCGAAACCGAGTTTGTAGAGTATGTTGATTTTATCCTAAGTATTGAATGGAACAATTTCTAGATGTTATTAGGTAAATGATATTGTTGGTGATGCAGTCAGAATAACGTTTTTTTTCAAAGTTTTCATTGGTTTGAGAAGACTGGAAGGAAGTATTGTCGTTGATAAAGTTACACATTTTGCATCTAGATTTGTTACATTGTGTGCTGCCATTAGGTTTGTCAGATTGGTTGTTGTTTTTCATATTTGCTCTAACTAAATAATTTTTTAGACTTTTACACTTTTTCCAGGAAATTACAGAAGGATGAGGAAATAAGTTTTTCATTTGAGGGAAAGTATGCAGAGTGGAAAGATGTTTTCTGAAGACGTGGTTAATTCCGTTTAAGCATGATTGAACATGGTTATGAAAGGTACTCTATTATTTGTATTGAGGTCTTTCGTTTTAGTTCTTAAAGATTCATTTCTTGTGATTGAGCGGCCTTTGTCAAACTGTGGGGTCCAGATCACATCTTGAAAAAGCAATTTCATCCAATCTTGCTCTGAAAAACCTCTTCTCTGGCTGAGATGCATTGACGACATTTTTATGATGTGTACCCATGGCCCACAAAAAGTACATGTATTCTTAGAAAATGTTAACAAATTTCACCACACTATAAAGTTCACTCATGACATTTCTCAAAATAAAATCTCATTTTAGATGCCATTGTCATCCTTAGTAATGATAAACTAGAAACGGACTTATTTTGTAAAGAAACTGACAAATATCAATATCTGTCATATCTCTCATGTCATCACTTTCACTGTAAGAAAAGCCTTCCACATAGTCTTGCACTTAGAATTCGACGCATTTCTTCAGAAGAAACCGTCATCAATAACTGTTTAAATGAACTCAAGCATTACTTACTTCAACGTCTTTTCCCCTTACATCTTATACACAAATAGTTTGACAAAGTCCGCTCAGTCACAAGAAATGAATCTTCAAGAACTAAAACGAAAGACCTCAATACTAATAATAGAATAACTATGTTCAATCTATCTTAAACGGAATTAGCCACGTCTTCAGAAAACATCTTTCCACTCTGCATATTTGCCCTCAAATGAAAAATCTTTTTCCTCATCCACCTATAATTTCTTGGAGAAAATGTGAAAGTCTAAAAAAATATTTAGTTAGAGCAAATATGAACAAAACAACCAAACTGACAAACCTATTGGCAACACACAACGGAACAAATCTAGATGCAAAATGTGTAACTTTATCAACGACAATACTTTCTTCCAATCCTCTCAAACCAATAAAAACTTCGAAATAAAATATTATTCCGACTGCACCACCAACAATATCATTTACCTATTTAACAAGTAGAAATTGTTCCTTTCAATACGTAGGACAAACTCAACATACTCTACAAACTCGGTTTCGCAATCATAGATTTAACATAATACATAAAAAACATTTCTGATACTATAGGTAATCATTTCAGTTCCAAAAACCATAATCTACAAGATCTTTCTGTACAAATAATAGGAAAACTCCGATACCCCAGTACCCCTCACAGACTCACAAGAGCACAATTTTGGATAGATAAGCTTAAAACACGTGAACCCAATAGATTAAACATAAAGACTTCTTAAAATATATGCTTTACTTTTTTCCGCAACAAACATGTTCATTAGGCCAGATATTAAGCGTCAATTGTCATTTCGTGTTTGATTTTACTTTATTTCTGTTTCTGTTGCCAAAAGATGTGATTAAATCCGAAAAATTCAGTTGATCCATTGTTGTTGTTTTATTTACATGTATATATATTCTACATTTATCAAACAATAGTATCCTTCAGAGGATTTGGATCATTTCATTTAGTTTCAGATTTATCTTCTTCGATATTTGTCAAATATTTTAAAATGCTAACGTAAAAACGATTATACTAACTAGGCCAAATTAATGTACCGTTGTAAATTATTAATCATTTCAAAAATTATTATCTGGTTATGCACCCAGCAAATCTTAATCCTTTGAAGATACAATGGGTGCAAGCGTTGTCTGAGCGCACCGATTAATACAAATGCATAATTTTGCAGATATTTCAAGTTCTAATTTGCCACCGTGGTTACCTAAATCAGAAAATATCCAAGGCTTGCCAATTTTTTAAAAATGTGATTTGGGTCCAAATCGGCTCATAACAGTGGCAGATACGCGACACCACAAAACATCCGAAAACTGCGCACATAAGAATGCAAGCGTATTAATCCATACGTTAAGAAAGGGGAATTGACGAATATTGCAAGCAATAAGCCTGGGCTACGCTTCTATAACATAGCAGGTCTGGCTGCCTCTATTTAGTTGTGTTCACATACCAGTGAAGATTTTACAACTACCCCAGTAATTTTCATGATAGACTGGACGACGTCAAAATTCAACAGTTTCGAGAAAAAAATCACAGCTAAATATCCATTTCCCATTGATTAGAATCCGCCTCAATGTGCGCTAAATCTCGACAAAATTTGGGCAGCTATTTCTCCGTTCACATAGGCGAAATGACAACACTTTCGACGACGAAATTCCTTACATGCAAACGTTTCAATTTGTTCATGAAACATCACCAGGGAACAAGACTTAACTACATGACATGATATAACGTTATCGTTATGAACAAAGTGCTTTGTAAACATTAATACTGAAAATGCATTTCATGATGATATGTATAGTTGTATATTTTACATTGTTGTCATTACCTAAAAACTGAGAGATAGTCGCACAGTCGAGTAGTACTGTCATCGAAATGTGGGCCACTGGTTCTACGAAAATTTGAATAATCATACTGTAGTGGCGCGACCTCTGTCAGTAAAGTTTAACAGGTAAGGCGGGAAGATCTGAGACCGCACAGCTTTAACTAGGTACGTACGACTGAAATATTCATAATTAGTCATATACATGGAATTGGATGAATCTTAATCAGTTAATACAGAAAACTTATGTCTTAAACATCTTTCTGGTTAATTGCTTAGCTGAATCATCCACATATAGATTCTCACCTTCTTATTCACGTTGACGTTCGAGAATATCGAATATACTCGCCATGTCTTGCAAAACATAGCACCAAATGAAATGGAGAATCCCACTCCCAAGAGCCAAGCTCGCGACTGCAATACAAAGCAGCGTTTATTATTTTGTGAAATCACATCGACCAAAGATTTTCACTAAAAATTCGTAACTGTAAGACCTTTTTAACTTTCGCCATAGCTTATTAAGCCAGCGTTTGGGAGGTATGTGATCTGAACTTGAAGCGTCATTTAAACCTTTAAAAATCGAAAACGTAGTGACTTTTTAATTGCCAAAAGTGTAAATAAGACTTACCACAACAAATGTCATCAATGTTTTAGTAAAACAGGTTCCAGGATGTTTCTGAAGTGTGACTTGAACAATGTTTGTGAGAAATGGAACTATAAAACATTATTTTTGAGCAATAATCGGAAACTGAATGTCGGCAAGTTTAATGTTGATGTTGTATAAATTCGTAGGATTTCTGTATAGTTTTTATTTGACGTAAATGCGAAACGGACAGTGCATGTGTCCTCACCCAAAATCACTGGTCTGAGGCGTTCCCTGGGAGATTTCGTTTGCACTCAACTATAATTGTTGTATTCTACACTTGAGGAATGACTTGATAAATGCGTCAAGCTCCTGCGATTTGGAGGCGTCAGAAGATAAGTCATGTACAGTTATGATAAAGACTTCTTCGGTTTATTGCAGTCTATTGATCTTTCACAGTTAAACAATGACGTCTCATTTCTAACGCAATGTAGGAAATCGTTCACGTGTAGCAGGAGTACGATCCCTAGACCTAGTTTCTAGCGAGAAAAACAAGATCAAGCAATTCCACGCAAAATTACGCGATTGTTTCACGAGTATGCTCAACCTAGCAAAATGGTGGCCACTGAAGTATATCGTTTAGGTTGAAATCCTGAATTCTAGGGTAAAAATTTATGAATTATATGTTAAAATTCACTGTTTCCATTCCATGAACAAAGATTTCTCTCCGCAGGTACGCGGTTAATAACAGTCTTCGGTCTGCGGAGAGCAGTTCACTATACCCACATTTCCAACAGGTGGCGGGCGAGGTCCTACTCTTCGATGCGCACGCATTAGTTTTCATGCCAAGCCAATCGAAGCTCGTATCTCGCGTACTGTAGCAACATAAGTAGCGTGTACTGGACTTCAACCCAGAGCTTACCGCGCACATTTTTGGGAAGACCTGTTGGCCAATTAGCTCACTGTCAGCGCCAAGCAACATCACAGCGCTATAAGTGATGAGGCAGCCCACGATGATCAAGTTGTTCATATTTGGGCTGGACATTTTGATATGCCTGCAAAAGAACAGATTTATGGAATTTTACTGGAGAAAATCGTAAAGTGTACAGCAACGTCAACAAATTATAGTAATGAATTGTATCTCAATAAGTCTCATGCAACTTACACATGGTTCCTAAAATGGATGTTAATGGCAAGAAATATACAGGCCATCACGACTCCACATCCGGACAGAATGACTATGGCGCAATAGATACCCAGTTCTAGGCTCTGCAAAACCTTCAATCGGCTGTCAAGTGGCGGCCTTCCGTCATCGCCTGCAAATCAAAGAAAGCTAAAACGTTTGTATCATATCTAATCAGTGAAGCTTTGCTATATCATTGGTATTAGTTGCGAGTTTGAATTTGACTAGTGCAGTAGCTGAACCGAGCACCCTAATTTAAAGCTGTCTTTCCTCAGTTCCACTTACTGCCTAAGTCACAAATAAAAAATATTTTAAGGCTATCAAGTTCGGCTTGAAATGTTCTTCCCGCAATAGCATCGATTTCCACATTCAGTTGGAGAGGAGAGAAAAAATTCAAGACCGATTTTGTAGTATAAGTGGCCTAATGTTTTTTGGACAACTAAATACACAAATGCTGTTTTAAGCACAGGCAACCAATAGGCCTGTCTTGAAATAGCACAGCTCCGTTTTCATTCCCACAATGCACCGCAAATGTAAAGCGCTGGTTCACCGCATATAATTATACTAGTCCGTATCTGATATCCTAATAGCTGAATTTCGAAGTAGCCGCGCCCATATTGAAATTCACTATCCCACCCGACGGCGATCAGGGCTTGGTGGATAGGCGTTCAGCCCCACCGAGAGGTTTCAACTTAACTAGTATAAACACCGTCAAAACCTTTCCTGCTAGCATAGTGCTGGTAATTTTCCACTGCTGTGGGGAGGGATGTACTAATTTCTTACGGAAAAGGCAAACTTTTTGAAATATCAATGGATGAATAAGGACATCGTGTTCCATACATTTCCCACTGCGAATAAGAATCCAAAACAAAGCTAGTTACTGCGGTTGATAAAGCGAGAGAATTTCGATCCCAGAGGTTGTCAAAAGCTAAAATAAGTTAGTGAAGTCAAACCAACCAAACAACGAGGACTGACAAGATAGTGGAATTTATTCCTCTACGTTTAAATTAATGAACCACTATGTAATAATTGAATTTCTGTCCACCAAATCCGAGTCGAGACAAAGCGGAAGTCATTTTCGTGCTCTCATTTCTCTAGAACATGAAAAGTCCCTTGTTATTCAGTAATTCATAACTGTAATGCAGGCTAACTTGTGTGATTGTTATTTGAGCACCAATGCTGACACCAAGAAATTGACAAAAAGAACAAATAACAGTGTTGGATCATCTTAGGAGTGTCTGACATTTTGAAATGTAGGTCACTCATGCCATGCATTTTTCTATCTCCGTGAAGGAAGAGAGTTCAATGCAGGATAGGCCGATTAGGAAGCGCTTGAAAATTTCCGGAGTGTAATTTTTTCTAGAAGCAGCTGTTTGACATTCGTTAGAATAATGACTGAAAAGTTAATGGTTTTTACAGCAGTAAAACCACACTTTCGAAAAACCAAGGTTACTGTCCTCAGTCCAACACAACAGCTAAACCGCCAAAGTACTCGTCAATTTCCAAGCCAATCACTTCATTAAGTGCCTTTTAAAACACGCCCGAGTCAATGCACATGTAATAATGAAAGGTTATTACCCATCCAGGCGACTGGTAGCCCTCTTGACAAATTTAGATGACTGCGTCCTACGTCATACTCGCCGATCTTGACAACTGCGCCTCCTGTGAAATTAGTAAAATCACAGCTTGAAAATTAACCATGGTCGATGAAGTTATAAGACAATGTTGAGCACGTATGTTGGGCCTTAGTTTACAAAAAAATTCGGATTTACGTCGTCAAAGAGTTTTTAAAACGCTTGCTCATGTCTAACGGAAGTATGACATCGGGAAACTGATGCAGCATTGTTCGGCGGATGCTCTACCTGCGTCAGGCCTAAATTTGTCGTGTTAGTTTCCTATTCTATCCGGAAACGCGTAATTGTAAGCCCGGTGTTAACGTATCTCCGTGCACCTCTGTCGTTACAATTATGCAAGTGACACGTTTTGTCAACAACAGCACCCAACTGTAGAACTCCTCAGGATAGCTTATTGTACAACGGTTTTCTAGCTGGACAAAATTACTTTTTGCAAGATCAACATTGAATATTACTATCATGAGTACGAAAAATAAGATTTCTTAAAAATAAGCCCAAAACACTATTATGTACTGGCCATGAACAATTGCTAATGGGTTCACTGCATAAGCAAAGATCAATGAACTCACTCTGAAACTGTTGCATTTCAATCAACCCAACGCGATCTCCTAAAGAAAGGTGGACGTAACCCTGAAACGAATGCACGAGAATGAGACTGCCGTAGTAGATGCAACATCTCAATACCTCATAAACGAGCGAAAACTAAAATTTCGAAAAAGTACATTAAAATCATGCAATGTTTTATCAACATCGACTAAACGAGTGACGGATTGAATATGACGAGTGACAGTGCAATACATGTAGATTGGAGATGACGAGTAGCAGTGAAATAGATGGAATATGACAAGTGACAGTATAATAGATTGAATATGACGAGTGACAGTGTAACAGATTGAATGTGACGAGTAGCAGTGTAATAGATTGAATATGACGAGTAGCGGTGTAATAGATTGAATATGACGAGTAGCGGTGTAATAGATTGAATGTGATGAGTGACAGTGTAATATATTTTATCCTGTACGACCTTCGGTCTCGGTCGACCATCGGTCTCGGTCAATACGCGTCTCGGGAGATATTACGCCACTCTCGGTACGTTTTGTGCATTTATCCTATAGGCGTGATAGTATGACCATGAAGTACGAGCCGTATTGTGAGGTTTGATATGGAAGAGCTACTTTTTCGTATTCAACGCACGTTGAATACGGATGCCTTCTTTCTCGTCAAAATTCCCTCCTGAGCGCATAATACACTATAATTGGTAGAAACATGATTATATATATAACATCACTTTGGGTTCATCTCCTTGCGCAATATTTTCACATGCCAATACTAGAACATGAGTTCTGAAAAGTAAACAAAAATGAAATAAAAATATCGATGACAATGTTTTTTAATATACCGTGAAATTTTGAACCTGAGTAGAAAACTTAAATCACAAAAAATCTCGAACTTGTCACAATATATTTGGGATTAGGAAAGCAATATACATTACAAATGCATGCCTCCTTTTGGTCACCTATTGCACTACACCAGTTGAAGTTCTTAACGGTCAAATATGAGTCAATTTTTAAATTCGTTCTCAAAACAATCAAAATACGTCGAGCCCAAAAGCAAAACTGCGACTTCTGTAAACATTGTCTTTTTGACAATTTTAGGATAAATTTCGGAATACTTTCTACCTAAAAATGATAAGAACCGCGCGCAAGGAGCATTTTTAAGAAGCATCTGAACGTGCATCAGCCACAACGCCTGGGTGTCCTGCACAGACATTACTTAAGGAAGTCAAGAAAAATCGTCAGAAATGTAAGAAAACTTTAACTTAGAAATATATTTAGCTCAAACTCAGACGAAAATACCGAAAATAGCAAATATGCACCCAAAGCCTGTAGCTGCTGTAAAATACAACGTGCCATGCAGGCTGCAAAAACCCATTCATAAAAATTTTGCGTGCACGTATACGTGTCACGCGATCTGCGATCATCATTGATAAAAGATGAAAAACGACACCAAAACAAGCGGAGCAATCTGTGTAAACCCGCTTCTTTAAAGAATCCTCAGTGGGGCGCATAGGATAAATAGGTTATACAACGTACGTGGTTGTACCAGTGGTTATTATATCGAGATTCGTGATATGCAAAAGTATTTGAACGAGTCGCCCGAGTTCAAATACTTTTGCATATCACGAATCGAGATATAATAACACACTGCTACAAACACGTACGTTGTATAACCTATATGAATATGACGAGTGACAGTGTAATAGATTAAATATGATGTGTGGCAGTGTAACAGTTTGAATGTGACAAGTGACAGTGTAATACATTGCATATGACGAGTGACAATGTAATAGATTGAATGTGACGAGTAGCAGTGTAATAGATTGAACATGAGAGTGGCAATGTAATAGTGTGGTTAACGAATATAAAATTACCATGTTATATTTATTGCATCATTGTTTAAATTACCTCATATTTGTAAATGACTATACAGTGTTTTTATGTGATTTTATTAAGGATACAGGATAAAGGATACACAAGAGCAGTCTTATTAAACCTTGTTCTCAGTCCCGTTTATGACACTAAATTTGACATCTAAAGCAACTTTCACATAAACCTTTTCATGTGTAACATCAGCATCGATTTCATTTCAGATGTGACTTATTTATTGAAAGTTTACAACACATTCTCCGTAATCATTTATTTTAGGCCCTTGCTCCTTTATCCGAACTAATGGGGGTTTTTCAAAGAAAAATCACTTAAGTGTTTCACTTATAGATACAGGGGCCTTAACTTGTTTTCACGACTTAGCTTACTTGTCTTAACTCGACTTCACGACTTAGCCTACATGTCTTAAAGTGGGTGTTGTTCGTGATTTTTGGCAAATTTCGATATTTTCATTTAAGCTGCATATTTCCCTGTTTAGCAAGCTAAAAATAAGAAAATCGAATTAGGCCTTTCTCTCTCATAAGTTCGGGCATATAATATTCCTTACCGTGATAAGATTCCATTTCCATTACAAACAAGACTATCGAAAACATCAGCCACCCAAGAAAACGCACTGAGTTTATTGTAGTAGGCCAACCGTCGATCGGAGATTGGAAAATAGACAACGCCCGCATTACCCGTGACTTGTTCATTCGGCAACGATTCACGATTGAAGCAGAGTGGTAATGACTTTAAACTCCAAATCGCTTCGGCTAAGAATTCAACATTAGAGAGCTTTAGATTCTATGAAAAGATATTGCATATAAGTTTTCTTTTACTCATGACATCACTTGACCGTTTTTTACGACATTGCGACAGGGCGGTAAACGTAGAAAAAAGTTTTCTAGGCATAAGATGGCTGGCAAACGTCAATCAAAAAAATTATACTTAACTTTATTAACTGAGTAATATTTTGTTAATAAAGCACCTTGGTAATCGAGATTTGAAGTAAAGCGTCGGCTGTAATTAATCATATATTCGACTTTTTAAAATGGTGAAGAAATTCTTCAGTTAATACGTCTGTTTCTGACTCTCCTTCAGAACTGAGCTCCACTCAAGTTGCCGAATTGTCATGCCCATGAGTCTGGCTCAATCATACGCGCTGTGCATGCGTGCAGCACGGCAATACAATCTCGTTCCCAGCAACGCAAACCATAAATATTTCTATTACCATTTTTGTGGTAAGAAAACTTCTTACTACTACTGTAAAGTGTGAAAAATAGAACTCACCTGCCGCACCGTTATATCACTCATTGTGCTCGTCTGCTTTAAAGTAAATCAAATATCAATGTCGCTTTGGAGGTACAAGTACAAGTACTGGTAGAGTGAAAAGATAACACACTTTTCATAGTACTAAAAAAGTCAAGCTCCACTCGTGTAATACTTTACAATAATGCTTCGCATATAGGCGCGTGCATCTAATCCTTAATATAGGCCCAGGTTCAGGTAAAGGCACGGGCATAAAAACGCGCATAACGATTAAGGACAAACCGTAACTCCTTGGAAGCCTGTTTTGTTCAGCGCTGAGAAAAACTGCCTTTGGGGCAGGACGTGGGTTTCGTTCAGGAGATGACGACTGGACGAGTTTCCAAGGGTTCCATTTATTGCCATGGCAATCGCCCACACTCCATCGTACGCGTAACCGTGGTACTTGCTGAAGTTTTGCCCTCGTAGCTGGTTGTACAGCGAAAGATAGTTGCCGGCTGTCTGCAAAGAATTCGAACTGAAACTTCATTTTCATTCGATTAATTTATGTAAACCTACGTGTTTAAGTTGCACTTCAATAACTATAGGCTTAAGTTGTCTGCCCTTGATAGTTAATCTGTACAAAAAATTGTTTTGTGTACTAACGGCAAATCACCATGTTTTGATTCATTGACAACTGGTGGCGGGTTAACTACTAGACGTCTGACCGGTGTGCAAGTTTTCAAGCTGCGATTTTTCACAGATGGCCATAGTGAGGAAAGTGCCAAAAGGAAAAGATTGTCAGCCACGGCTACTAAGATGTTACAATCAGTGATCACTCTACTTCTGAGTCGCTATTTTTCATCTGGTTACGACAATGTTCTAACAAGATTACGACAAATTGAGAGCGACATTCAGGAGAAAATTTCCAAAATGTTTCACAGGGACGCGTTCAATACCGGAAGTGCAAGCTGACACGATGACGTGTAGTTCCGATTAGGTCGGCTGGGGATTCTCTAATTCAAGTGGATACCTAAGCTTTTTAAAAACCTGCGATCCTAGCAATTGGAGATGCCCCTGGTATAAACATTTTTCAAAGTCACTCCAGGGTTAGCCACAATGCTTTAACGAGCTACCATCCCAAACGTTTTGTCCCCCTCGGTCGTCACAGTTACCGGCCCCATTTCATCGAGGACCTTCGTGGTTACGAAGCGGGCCATGCGGTGTGTCTAGTGATTACGCACTCCGCGTCAATAGAATTCGGAATGAAACACCGTTAAGTTGCTGTTAATCGTTACAAAAATGCGAGCTGCACGAATGAGCGGGGTCAGGCGGCGGAAGGCATATGCCCCACCCGAATGGATTTACCTCCCTACTGAGTTATGTTGTGCTGCGGAATTGAAATGTCTACAGTTCCCGATCGGGTCACCTTCTGTGCACCTCAGAACACGAGTCTATAAATTCGTCCTCATCATAAATACATAATTAGGTAGAGTAAACAGACCAATCCTTTCGTGTTTCCGGTGTAAGTGGACGGTAGAATATCTTTAGAAAGATATCGACTAGATTGACAAAAGGTTGCGTTCTCGAAATAATCCAACTCTTTTTGCTTCTGTGCTAAATTTTGGAGGGCATTTAAAAATGCCGATGATTTTAGTATTAATCCTATAATTTGCAACGTCAGCTACGTTTTCACAAAATCCACCTTAGGGCCAGAATTCATCCGATCAGCCCTCAGTACATAAAAAGGTTTTCAAATTATGGCAATTAAAACTTCAAATTGACTCTAATTGTTGCTATGGCCCGTCATTGGATGACCAGATAAGCCGAGATCCCGAGGATGAATAATTTGTAAATTTGTGTCCAACTTACTCCGCAATATACATGGGCTGGTTGCATTAATTTATTAGTAAGCGGTGTTTTCGGCATCTTCAAGGAATTTTCAGAAAAATATCACTTTAGTGTCCGGTCCTCATAAAGCTCAATGTGAAAATAGTCTTGTTTCATTTCACCCAGTTCTCCACAGCGTGCCTGTGCAAGCTCAGTGTATGCTAAACTCGAAACCGAGGACTCGTGCAAATGACTGTGTTCCAAGATGATTTAAACTCGATTGTGATTAGCGATTTACATTACTGTAAAATGTTTTACTTGTAATTACTGTTTACATACAATGTTTGCCACCGTCATTGTATCTTCCGTGCTGATGGGAAGGACATCTGTAGCAAAGTAGCCGTTGATGGATTCTGCAAGCTGTTCTAGTGTGCAGTTAGCAGACGGGTCCAATGTCTGCCACCAGGTGTCAGGATATCCGCCGAGGAGAATCCACACATACTTCTCACCGTACAGTCGATGATGGTACGCCTTAAGCAGAACGATTTTCTATAAGGAACTGATCAAAATTCGACTTTCATAAAAGAGAGGATCAAAATCCATGCAAACTGTTTATGTGCATATGTCCTTAACTCAGTAATGCGCGAAGATCGGTACAGACATAGCCCAAGGTTACCTCTGATCAATGGAAGTTTTAATTAACACTTTGGGTTGAGGAAGTCTTATGTTTATATGATGCAATGCCTCGAGACAACAGTTGACGTCTCGTCCATACTAGCCATCATTTATGACCATATGGTTCTTTTTAACCCACAATAATGGATGTAATGTAAACCCCATGCGTAAGTTGAAGTCTTCCAACCAATAATGCTTTAGATTTGTTCTACAGGAGAATATTTTCAAAGGACAATAAAATAAACCGAAAAATTTGAAATCACGTAGTTTAGGCACTACTACAGAAAAGATTTTGAAACATTGACCCACTATTCAGTACTCCCTCCGTTGTTGAACAACTGAAGGACCTCTAGAGCAAGTTACTGTCGCAACATTTTCAATGAAAATTTCCCTTGAAGCTCAAAAACTGGAACCAAATTAAGACTCGGATGCCGATCTGGAACATCAAACGAATCTCAAATATTACACCTTACAGTATTTCAATCAATAGTTTGATTGAACTGTGAAGATAATTAGTGATACTCGTTGTGACACTTCTAAAAGGTCTTCCTACAACAACAAAACTATGTTTTATTCTATATTAAAACGATTACGTCCGATCAATGGTTAATGTCCAGACCGGATACAGATCGCACATGGACCTTTGAAGGCTCATTTAACCCGAGTTGGGTTAGACAGTGAAGTAAGGGAACTCTTTCGCGATTGACGTGCTGACATTGTTAGACCACCGGTCAATATCCGCCTTAAATGACTAGCTAGGATATTTGTCAGGAAATGAGCGCATCGTAAACTTACCGCACAGAACACTTTCCTAGCCATCACGTGATCGAAGTTGCCGAGAATTATGCGAATGTCTTCATTCTAAACAAACAGATTTCAGTCAGGTATCTTAGTACAAACTTGCGATCAACATCCAAAACGTCAAGAGAAATTTAGCATTCCCATTACTGAGACATATCAAATGCGCTAGAAAAAGATTTTCAAACGAGCAAACAATACACCATGTATTAAGATCTTTCTACCTGGCAGTTCCACATTTTATACCCATATTAAAAGAGTAGTAAAACCGTCCAAATAAATAACGTTCGTGCGTTTTGACACTCTGTACAAAGTAAATAACCAAAAAGCAAAATGGACTGTGCATATGAATTAAGACTTGATTATCATACAAGGTTTACAAAGAGCCACAACACGACAAACCTTTAAAACAGAAACTGCCGAGTGCGGGTCGTTGGCAAAGCTCTGGGTTGTGGTGTCTACGTCGTTTCTTTCTAAAACTGTCAGCAGCTTTGAGTGTCCCTTTAATGTAAAATCTCTTCTTAATTTCTGACGTTTAATGTATTCCACATGGCTATTAACATTTGACAGCAAATACCACTGATCGTGGACAAATTTTGACGAACTCTGCAGCAGAATACATGTACATGCGTGAATGCAGTTAGATATCAGAACAGCAATTGGTTATTTGTTGTTTCGTTGAAGAATTTTAAGATATCGTATTGAAACTCAATAAAGTATATTTGAATAATTTGATTTACTGCGTTCCAGGTGACGAAGCTAACTTTTGAAAACTGGATTTAAGTCTTTTGAAAATCGCTTAATTGTTTCGATGCAGAGTTATGCCCTTGATCGTCAACGTTTCACTGCCGTGTCACCTTCCCCAAGACCACAGGTCACTAGTCATCGATTCCTCACGAGTCTCGCCATCTGTAACTTGGAGTCTCAAATTTCCCTCGGAGGTGAGCGTTAGCTGCGCCATGTGCTGCCACCAGCCAAGTCACGTGACTTTCAAACTGGGTAATGATTGGCTGTATGCTCGCACTTGCAGAGGTAACGTTCAACTCTGAGAGCAAATTTGAGGTTCGGAAAATACCCGAGGTGCTCTGTATGCAGTCTAGGGTTTTCGTTACAATTGAAGTTCGCTCATGTGCAGGTACGAAACGTCACCACGGGGAGGTTGAGTCAATGCGAATCTACCTGATGCATTAACTCCGTAAGTTGTCCTTCTTCTCCAGTGTTCAACCATTCTGAACGAGTCCCCAAGTCGTTACTAATTCTATTTCCGGGCTTGACCGATTTTCCATCCCTGGTTGTTAATGGTTATTCTCAGTTTCGTTAAAAACATAAGCACTAGTGTAACAAAACCATACGCAGAGGGATTTAGATGGTCCAGGGAGCGAGTTTCCCACCATAAGGAAACGACGCCGGCTTGACGGTTGGGCTTTCGCGCATAATTTCCCTTCAAAACGTTGGTTGCCTCCCAGTTTGCATACCCCTAGATCTGTCAGTGGTAATTGTCCCAACTGAAGCCAACCCATGATCTGACTACAACTACTGGCGCAGTCCCGCTCGTCACCTCACTTTACTTGGAAATCTGTCATGTACAACCTTGACCTGCTCACCAGTCATCAACCACCTCAACATGTGATGTAACACTTACGTTGGCATATCTAGAATCACCGCTTGAGGCGTCCTGATACAAAGTGCCCACGCGAGTCCAGTTGAACTCTTTCAGGAATGCCATCCTCGCAAGGTTGAAATCTGCTTCGCTCGGAATTGTTCGGAAAAAGTTGGGATATGTAGATCGACTTGACAGCAGCGGGTTATTGTCCGCATATGAAACCTGGAATGCACGTTGATAAACACGGTCACTGGCAATCACATAACTCGAACGATGTCCAGGTTTCATGAACGATTTTGTGGAAATTAGGATGGTAATTAGTCAGAAAATTGCGTAACGCATGATAAACGTTTTAAGGCATACTTTTAGATTCTATAAAGCCTTTAGTAGGCTGAAACCAAAATATAACTATTTATACGACATGGAGATAAACGAGTTCATAAATATATAAAGTATAAACATTAGGTGACATTAATGTGTCACGTGAAGTCTCGCAGAGTACAAAAATGGCGAGTTGACGATGTCATCCAGTGATGTATTATTAGCTTACGCAAGTCACACATCGCGCGAAACATTCTGCGAACCTTCTGTCCGTCATGACGGGGTATTTTACCCAAAAAACGTTTACCTGTAAAATGTCAAAATACTTTGTTGACTCTGCGATGGGTTGAGTGACTTCTGAGCACGAGTCGCCAAAGAGGACAATTTTCGGGGGCCAATTGAACATCATGTCGAAGAACAACTTAGTACCAACAGCCATGTCACACTGAAAAGAAATGCACGTTGCAATGAATGACGTGTTTTTATCACAAAAACCTGCCGGTGGTCACTCATAATTTTGAGATTTAATTCAGTGAGGTTAACAAAAGGTACTCATGGTCATGGTCAAGCAAAACGCTTTGGCAATTACGCGAGTTATACATTTTAATTTATTTTTCTTTAATCAGTTGTCGTTTTGGTTTGATAATGTTCATTATGTTTGGCACCCGTCCCTTAATATGGTGCGTATCTAGCTCTGTGTCCAGGGATAAACGAAGACAGGATATAAGCGTAAATAGGTAATTTGCCAAACTAAGACAGATGAAAAATTGAAAAGGTCAAAATGTCAAAATCATACATGTATGCAATAAGTACATGCGCGCACCCAGAGGGGGCTCGAACGAGCCCACCCAATTGGCAAAGTGGGCAAAAAGGTCCGCCCCTGAGAGACAAATGTCCGAGCAAATGGGACAAAAGCCCACTAAATAAGGGCAAACGCCCAATTCACAGAGGTGCTCCCGTTTTTTTTTTGTAGTCCGCCCGCCCTTTTGTTAGCAAATGGTCCAAAACGTCGGGAATTCGAGCCATATCGAACGCTGGGTGCGCACATGAAGTATAGATTTGCTGCAAAAAGTGACACAGCGTCCATGACACCGGTAATTCGGAAACGGCCAATATTTCTCTACACTTAATGTGATGTTCACACTAACGTGCCAAACTGGTGATGGTTCTTGTTGACACCTAATGTGTGCTGTTTATCACCAGTAGTTGCTGGATTCAGAAAGTTGGTACATAAGCTCATGCGAGGGAAGTTATTTGCTTCAACTAAATCAGCATTTAATAATATTTTCTGAAGGAAACAAAAAATGAAAGCGATCTGAAGAGGGACATTCGGTGAAATCGAATAAAATTTAAAGCTGAGGTGGATAACGAAAGCAATGTATTAGATAGTATTTGGAGAGATCTATTTAGATACCAAATTTCTAAATGTTCGGTCAAAGATCGTGGACCTAGAGCTCCGTAAACAAAATTACAAAATGGGCGTCACAGCGCCATCTTGCGTCTGATTTAGCCCAAGAAAAAAGTCCTCGGGCTATTGAATCAATAAACACTGTAAGTAAATTTCATGTCGATCAGACGAAAAATGTGATCTCTAGCTCTAACATGACAACGTAACAAAGTGCAGTTCCATTAATAACTATAATGGTCAACACATGAACAGTCATCTCAGCAATAAATCTCGAATATCACAAGAACGGTAAATCGCAGCAAGAAACGGTCTCTCTCAAAGATAGCACTTGAAAAGATCTATCCACATGCGGAAATTTAGACAGATTTGACATGGGATGCTGAAGATAGGGCGCAAAGTTCAGTTACTTCGAGACCAGTCCGGAAAATAACTCGTGACCGGTAAGACCTAAAGAAAAACTAATACAATATTTGCATAGCCCTATCGACAGAAAAAAAAACAATAAAAATCTTACTAGAAACAGCGGGGTTATGGCTTTGCAAACCAAAGAAGTTGAAAATGACCGCCACAGCGTCATCTTTTACACGATTTTAATAAAAAACAAGAAGCTTCGAGCCATTTACGAGACACACGTTGTGTGCATATTTCATATCGATTCGATAAGAATGGCGATATGTCGCATGCGAACATAGAAACATACAAAAATTTATTATCAGGCAACATACTTAGAGAATTTTTTTTTCACCAAGAAATCATAGACACATGCATGAGAGAGAAAACGTAAGACCTCGCAAGTCTTCGGGACATTTGGCCATGGATTACAAGCGAAACACGTGACTACAACAGCTTTTCTCACGAGTGTTTGGCGTCTACGTACAGAACGCAGCCCATGTTATCATTCATCCAGAACACCTTGGTTATTTTAACAGCCTCAAGTTATCCCTTTGAGGTGTTTGTCAGAAGTTGAATGTTGTTTTGTTTAAAAGGTAGCTTTGAGATTGTGCGTAGGAATGAGAATGATTAAATCCAGTAATTAATTTATTATATGATAACCACTAATTAAAACTAGTGAAACCTCTTAAATTAAGTAAACTAACACTGAAGAAGAGTAACTACACTAGCGACCTCCGTAAGGATTACTTCAATCAATTAACTATAAATAATCAAACTTCCATCTGCTATCTAAGCTGTAGGACTCGACACTTTTTGGATGACAGTCCTGTTGGTGAATCTTCGAACTAACACACACAGTGCTGGGACAGTGTACTTGCTGGTCACAGTCCTTCGTGGCGCAACACTTGAAGGCAGTATCTTCTGCCCACGATTCCTCTTGCTTGTCACAGTCCCTCGTGACACAACACGTATTGGTAGTATCTTACTATCCACGGTGCAAGTGACAATCTCTTAGTTAACTTCCTGTGCATTAACCCTTGCCCTTGCCAAGATCTTCTTTAGAATCTTCCACGAGATGGCTCTGTTATACAATTTCTTCTGTACACTGTAGCAAGTCTTTTAGTTTCAATTACTATATCCCATTTGAGTATTTTGCAAATTTCAACCCAATTTACAATAATGTAATTATTTAACGATTGGCAAATAAAAACCACATGATCTTATCCAATCATATCATTGGCTGTCCCGATTTGCTCTCAGAAATTACTAGAATCTTGAGTGCATTGACCCCAGAATCAAAGTGATAAACATCATCCAAAATAGCTCTTGTCGTTAAAATGCATGTAAGCAAGTTTGATCCCATGATTTAAAAGTACACATGCACAAACTTTGGGCAACTTAAAATGGAACTATCTGTACTAATTACTTAATCAATATATATTCTGACAGTGTTCTATACCTGCGCATGCGCAAATTTCATTCAGAACACGAAAGTGTTAAGGTCGCCAGACGGCTAAAATCATGTCTTCACCAACTAGAGTCATAAGCGACGGTCATTCTCGTAGCCTGCCTTCTGAAGTACCGCTAAACGTGGTTTAAGCTTAATATCACTCTCAGCGCATTCGCCGGCATTCACCATTTTGAGAGTCGCGGTACTGCTGTTTTATTAAAATTCACTCATGTGCAGTTTTAAAACACCTCCGAGGCTACGGAATTATTCCAGATGGTCATCACTGCTCACTTCTCTAACCTTCGAAATTTCAGCAACAATGTGATTTTTTGATAAATTACTGTTTCGCAACAAATATTCAACCAAAAATTTTTAACATGGCTATAAAATCGACCACCTCGAACGAAGTGTGTTGGGTTTCGCGATATAAGTTTCGCCTGGCCTCGCTCAAGTATCCGTCATTGTACGTTATTTGTTTCTAAATGAGATGCATCAGAGAAGCACGCATAAGAGTTCACGCGAAGAGTTACTTGATGGAGTGGGCATAAATGAACGTCAAAAACCTAATAATAAATGGAGCCAAGAACGTAATCTCGCTTACAACTTTGGTTACATGGTGTAGTAGGCGAAGTGCAAAAGCAGTACAGCTTCTGGTCATTCAGATTTACTCGAAATTTCCTGAAAATTAGTGCAGAGTGATGCACTTCAAGAAAAACATACACCTCTGGTACCCACTGTCTGTAGATTACTATCTCCCTCTGGTAGCGAGTACGCTCAGGACTATTCTGATTGACGGATTTCGACAACGCCGACTTTGGCATAGTAGGTCCCTCACGATATTGGATAGTGATTGGTTGTTGAAGAATCATATTGTACTCTTATACGTACAGTAATAAAAAAAGGAAATCCTTCAAATGATGGGGTTTCAATTTCATCATTGCAGCAAGAATGTGATTATATTCTGGATAGTCACTTTGGAAAAAAGAATGAAAAAAGAGTGACCGTAATTCATGAAACTATCAATTTAAATCTGAGAAACGTGCCGACTTTAGCAAATGGCTATTTTTAAAGCTGCATGAAACCCGTGCTTTTTGTCAAAAAAGTTTGGTTTAGACCACTTGGTCTGATATTTTACCGTACTCAGTTTAGAAGTGATCACTTGGCTCAGGAAGGTCTGACAGTTGCTTATTTTTTCAGACCATTGCTGACGTCACCTGACCGGAAGAATTATTACCAATTGTCAGATCTTTGCATGCCCAGAAATATCACACTGATCTTGATTAAGGAACAATGAGAGACCAGTGTCACAATGGTAAATGGCCTAAATCGAAACTTGCTTTTGACAGAAAGCAAGATTTTCATGACACTTGAAATTTGAAGCTAAAAATTCGTCACAGATAGAATGCGTTATTTGCACGTTACCATCGGTAGATTATACTTCTTCCGTGTGTACCATCGAACTCACGGGCATAGAAAACATGGAGCTTTAAGGGCATAAGACATAAAGATAATTGTGGCATTGAGCAAACGTTTTGACGTTTGATCTCATGTGCGTTAAATTCTCTTGTACGTTATTAACAAATCCTTCATTAGTACGGTAGGGGTGATTCGTCGTAATGGTTACTATCTAATGACTTTTTAGACGATCGTTAGAGGTTCACACTAGAAAGACAACATTCGATATTGAACATCTTCTGTGTCGTTTGAGTCATCCATTTGTAAATTGTCCTAGGGGGCAGAAGACCACGAGTAGTACTTTAACACTAGAACTAATAATCACGGGACGAATGAATGAAATGAACGACACAAGGTTATCTCTAATCACGTATACCTTGACAAAATGACGCCGTTTGCTAGACAATCAGCCTGGACAAATGAAACATGAGGACAATTTCCCGAAGAACGTTGCACAATGGATAGGCGAAAGCGTGACTAACCAAATACAATTCTAATTCTATAACAATTACAAAATACGGAGACGTGATCTTTGGGGAGCATTTATTCAATCAGCTCAAAACACGTTAGATGATTAAAAAATACCATCGTTTATTACTAAACGTCAGGCGTTGAAGTAACAGTTTAGAGAGGCACGTGTGACATCATGAATACAAATCAATTAGGCACACATAAGTACGGTAAAAGTGTCAACAATTTAGGACACAATATGGCGGACAAGTGGAATTAATATCTCGAAGATAACAAAATGTATTTTAGCTCGTTACCATA
The DNA here is from genome assembly GCA_002633005.1 of Phoronis australis. NCBI lineage: Eukaryota > Metazoa > Phoronida > Phoronidae > Phoronis > Phoronis australis. The sequence goes on along the minus strand of NMRA01000023.1, from coordinate 1,416,159 downwards.
AATACTGTCAGCTATCATTCATTAAATGCGGGCATTTATAACAATGTTACAAATAAAAAGATCAATTTTGGCAATATTTTGTCCGAATATGACAAATTTTACCTTATGTTTAGCAAATGCCTTTAGCCACATTTCTGCAAAGCTATCATCATGTTACTGTTGTTACGCAAAACAAACAGACAAATGTACGTCGCGATTAAACGCTCTGTCAAACGACTACTAAAAGAAACCGGGCACCTCTGCCAATTGGCGGTCCAATATGTGTGTGTTGATCAAATTGTCCATTCACTTACTGTCAAGTAAACCTCTCGAAATGTTCGAAAATTAATGCTTTCCTGTCCTGTTTTTTGGAATTCTAAAATAATTGTATAGTGTTGCATATCACAGAAAGGTTCGTTTGTTCGCTTTTCTAACCATACCTTTGGCCATTACACCTCCCCGTTACATTTTATCAAACCTGCTGTTAAACAGGGCGAGATGTGAACGTAAACGCTGCAAATTTAGAATTTGCTGATGAGAGGCTTCGCAAAGAGTAAATCAATGTTCAATATTTTTTATTGATTATCAAATTGCATGAAATGTTTATACTTCTTTCAAACAATACCCTTTGCAACCATAAATCATTTTGAAATGTTAGGGAATTGTCTGCAGAACGCGGCTGGTTGTAATAGTACAACGCTTAAGTTTCCGATTGGGACTTTGTTCATCATATATCTCGTTATCGCACGTTATTTTCTAATCAATGAAAATAAAACTTCACTATCAGTCTTCATAAACAGTATCAAACATTTTTAAAATTTCTGCAAACGTGATAACCATCAAAATCTTAAAACATAAAAGACATCAGACCAGTCCGTCAGTGCGTGGATTGGTCGTCGCCTGTTCACTCTTCACATTATGGGTCACGTCCTCTGCATAGGTTGATTAGTCTGTTATTTTGATACGCATTTCAAAAAGTAAAGTAACATTATCGGCGAGACGAGAGATTTTGTGAGATCATGCTCAGCGCATAATTGAACCTGGAACCCTGGAAGTTGCAGTCAAACGTCGTGATGACGGAGTTAAATAACACTCGATAAATGGCATAGTTTCTTAATGGTTGTCACTGACTTTGATTTCAGCAAATGACTGAGAGACAATTGTGATTATTAGTGGTATTTCAAAAAAGTTACAAAAAGATGTTATTGTTTCATAGCTTTGGTCAAAACTAATAACTTCAAAAAGACTTTCCAAGCCAACATTAATACCAAAATGCGGTTTTCGGCCGTAAAAACGATAAAGCCCTTTAAACAAGAATCTGTACACTGAGTCAGCACGGATGGCTGCCACGTTGACTTATACATGTGAAGAACAGCTTGGCAGAGACAGGATTGCATGGACAGGCTTGTCAGTAGTAGACCTATGCCAAGTAGGCGCATAGTAACTGTTGACGTTCGAGAATCACTGACGCAACAACAGAACCTGTTAACAACTGTGTTAATAAATCTCTGATATCAATGGTTGTCAAATTGGTAACAGATCTGTAAATATAGCGTGAAAGTGTCTAAAATCTGTAGTTGATGTGTTATCCATGTGAACCACATGGTCACTGTTTTTAAAGATATTTGATAAACAAACCCAAACGAGCAACTTTTACCCCTGTTTAACAGCCGGATACATAAATTCAGAATGCGCTGCGATGGCCAGGGACTAGATTTGAAAGAGGAAAAAGTGACCTTTTTAATGACACACAACAGTACACGTTTATATAAAGCATATGAAAATATTGATAGTCGAACATGGATTTCCTCAGAGGTTTAGTGAAACTTATTCAACATTGCTCAATCGAAATTGGCTCTTTATGTTCCATATCAACCGAAATGATAGATTTGTAAAGGCATAGAATGGCCATTTTGTCTTCTTGGCTATATCGTAAGATTTCACAATGTAGTAAAGTATATGACCGAATACATCAAACACACCTACAAACCAAGAAAGGAAAGCGTCAAACTCTCGTTTTACATGAAAAGCGTTTTGACGAAAATGAGGAGCTGCCATTCGCTTGTTTAATGTGACGCCGGCCATTTTGACATTTTGTACCGAGTCAAATAAAATTAAAATTCGAAAATTAAAAACACTAATAACAATTGGGACGTATTTACGTTGCGCTGCACTTCGAAAATTACCACGTGACCAGGGGCCCGGACAAACTAACTCTACAACGGGTGCAACTGTTGCCGAAGCACACCATTTTATCCAAACCAATAATTTTGAAAAAAATATAGCGCGAAATTGTTCCCGAGGTGAACAGAAGCCGAAAATATCGAAGACCTGCGAAATTTTGGAAAATACGATGTGACTGAATTTATATTCCTATTTTTGGGTTCAAATCGCGTTATAATAGTGGCCGATATGTCATCACTAAACATTTGAATAGTTTTATCTACACTACGCACGTACAACCGTGTCACGTGTCCGTGCAATAATCCAACTTGTGAAAAGGTTATTGTACGATGGTCACGTGACACAGTTACCGCACGGAGAAAGAAAGGAGGTTCGGAGCAGAAATACAGATTAAATCTTTGATACGTGGTGTAAATGTCTTCTGCCTCGTGAAAATACTAACTCGGCGCAGCAACATCGGCTAATAATGCCAACCTTATTAAAACACGTGTAGTTTAACATATATTCACTTATTAATTGGATCTACTATGTTGCCATGCCTGGCAAGAGATAAAGACATAGAATAGGATGTTCAGAAGTTCACAATCAATACGGCAAATTAATCGTATCGACCGAGATATTATTGAGATATAACACCACTTGTATCGAACCACACACACATAAAACTGCATAGTCCTTCGGTTAATAAATATGAAACTTCAAAGTACAGTACTTGCAATCGATCACTCGTCTAAGTTTGTGACAACTAAGTTTTTTCTCACTTCATCTCGAGACAAACCTTTGATATTTCAATCTGTCATTTTGTTTGAGGTAGAAAACATTGTCGTGTGTTTTTAGGCAGTATCGGATCTTTGCGTAGAAGTCGCTGGGGGAAACGTGCTGATACGCCAGATGTCGCACGTTTGACACAATGCGCGGGCAATACCAGAAGCGATTGTCATTGTGAACATGCTGGGTTAACATGGCTTCTCATTTGTTTAAGTAATGAAACCGACGTTATAACATTCAGTCATTTCCATTCGTTGAAATCTGAGAAACCCCTTTCAATTTACTGCTACGCCTTTGACTAAAATATTTGTAATTAATTAAAACGGGCAGTGATCGAAGTAAACAAAATCAAGAAAACCCCGACCCAGTGGCTTAAGTCCAAACAAATTCAGTGTATAGAATGCGTGTGCAAGTGGTGGCGATGTGATAGGTAAACTTCCGACCAAGCATGCACGGTATTCCGTGTGTCGTTCATCATGTTTCCACAGGGCCACTTTTCAGTATCGGTGGCGCTGTGTCAGAGGGTACATGTTGGGTTAGTAGTTCTAAGGCACATCTTCCTTGGATCCACAGGCGCCCTCTTTGAATATATGGACAGTGAGTTGACTGAAACGCAAACACTGACAACTTAATTGCTAAAATGGGTGGGCTGCTACATGTAGTTCTTTTGTTGTCCGTCTCAGATTAGAGGGTCGTTATATGTAGTTCTTTTGTTGTCCGTCCCCAGCTCAGACAAGTTATGTCATGGGTCGCTGTACAGGCGGGTATGTAGTTCTTCTCCGCTCAGACACGTTTAGTGTGGCCCCTACTTTTCGAAACCTATTGGTCAATCATGCAATGTGTACGTATCAGAACCTCCAAGAGGAGAGTTCATTGAATTCGGAATGCGACTATTAGTCTGTTCCCAGTAGGTTGAGATTTTGGTACATGGATCATAAAATGTACATCGTTGAATTTGTAAACTTTGCTCCATCATTAAGAAATTTTCGCGAACTGAATCATCTAGTAGGTCCAAAGCACACTCGAAGGTACGCCATTTCAACTACAACAATGATGGCGCTTAAATTCGACTGGAACTAATTTGCATACGACATGGGGCCAAGGAAACTATTTGCTGTGGACTTTTAAATGGCGTTGCTTTACTAGTCTGTGGGCCAGATCTCATAACGTTCATCCTTGTGAGTACTTTCGGGGGGCAACTTAGTTTTTTCTATGTGGCTAGATAATATACATATAAATGAAATTCCAAAAAGTTCCCACGTCAACACTTGCAGAATTTAAAAAAGGTGTTTTTGTTGCACAGAATATTATGCACATTCTTGCCACTTGGTGGCGCTTTTCTATTGAATTGACCAATCAGAGAGCCAGATTGCATTGTTGTGCTTAGTTACTTCAATATGGCTGCTCCCATGGAGTGTGATGCCTGTATAATTCAAGGTTTATCAAACAGCACACAATTGTGATGCCAGAGCCTAAAGAAGCTTAGGAAAGCTTCCTGACGAAAGCTGATGGACTGTGGAACTCTGTAGATCAGTAGATCAAAAAGAAGAAGAGGTGTCACAAACGATTGTGCAGAAAACAGCTGCATGTCCTGGTATAGCCTACACACAGTATACTGCTGAGTGCTGTAGACTAGAAGACCAAGTGTCAGACCAAAAAATTGAAAGGACATAGAACGGCATAGCAACGTTTCAAGGCACCAACAGTAGTACTAAAGCTGAAGTTGCTGAAAGTGATACAGATGTTATCCAAGATTTCCCAAGAAAATCAATTATACTTCCAAAATCTGAAACACCCAATTAACCTGAATAAGATAGGAACATTCTGAAACATGAGTGCATCATTTGTTAGCAGGAAAAGTATATTATGGACCATATTTCAAGAAAGAGAAAGAAGTATAGCTTTGAAAAACAGGTACGTGTTTTTGAAAGGTATATCTTGGTGTTTTCCATGTGTGTTTCAGTATTATCACCAGTTGTTTTTTTTAACTTGTTCAGCCCCTTGGCTGCCTAGGCCTTAGACAATACCGCTGACCCAGTAGAGACAGTGATCATACCATAGGTACTCCATATGCTGGATGCTTTTCAGCAAATTATGTTCCTATAAGTTTAGAAGTACCGCGTAGAGAGATGCCTCTGAGGAGGTCGTTAATGTTTTCATTTGTTCCCAGTTTAAACAAATACTCCAGCAATCCTGTTTTTCGAACACTCCATTGTTCGGTTGCCACATCGACACTGCTTGCGCTAAGGGATAACCATATGGCGTTATACTGTGGGTATGATTTTAAAGCACTTTAAGTCAAAAATTTTTGAGAAGGTTAAATGGAGTAGATGGTTGCAAACAACATGCCCAAGTGGCCGTCATCCCCTGTCGTAGTCCTGGGATAGGGGGAACCTCTTCTCAATTTTTTGTAAACATTAATTACTTAGGTAGCTGCAATGATAATTAAATTAGAGTGCCTAAATGGCCATCGTCGCCGTCGTAATTTGAGGACAATGGAACCCACTGTCCATTTCGTGGTTTGAGCATCTGATTTAAAAAAATTGAATTTCAATCACTGCACTGGTATATCAGCTGATTTATTTTCAGTTGCATCAACTAATCTAATTGTTAGACAATCAACATTTTTAGGCGACAGATCAGACGGCATGTAAATTTGTTAGGCTGGTGGTGGATCAGTTCCTGATAAGTCCGTCTTAAAAGGTTGCATGCCAACTCACTCATAGTTGAATATTAAATTAGTGTTAACAGTTTGGGTTTTTTTCAGTTGGACTTGTATCGCAAGCGACAGCTCAGTCCAGAGCCCTGAATATGCAAATGAAATTCAAAGATAAAGACCTTGTGTCTTAGAAGCCAAGTACCACAGATCATCATGCTATAAAAATAGAAAGACAACCACAGTTTCAGAGATGTTTTTCTACGGTTTTGTTTGGAGTTCATTGAATCAAAGCTTCTAACACATGGAGATGTCATTTGCCTTTCAAAACTAAAGCAAAATTTTGAAACTGTTTTTAGAAAGCTGGTGTGCATGAAGTTTTTTGGACAGGCAATCTTAAGAAATATTGTTGAAGCTACCCACTGTTGTAGTTTGTGCCCTACTAAAAGATACAAAAGTGAATTGAGACTAGTGTTCAATAATTCACTTGCTGACTCTAATTAACATAGCCCATTATAACATATTTTGAATCAAACGTTTGCCCAAATCCAGCCCGCCTCCTAACAAGGACTTAGTGTTTGACCCTTCATTGCCTGCTGGCCAATCACCAGTGTGCGGTGCTGTACCCTCTCTAATCGACCATAGGTGGCTCCTTGGCGGTGGAGCTTTGCAGTTAAAATGTATGGCAATGTCCGCATCTCCATTGACAGTACTAAACGATGAACGCTGCAAGTGCAAAAAGAACATGTGTGCTGGGAAACTGAGTTTGTGCTACAATGCTGGGCCAAACTGTACAGAAATGTGCAGCTGTGACAACTGTAGTGACATCAGCAACATTGACTGCATAACATCGGATAGTTATTTGACAAGTCAACCCTAAGTAAACCTCCAACACCGTTATTTCGTTTTTTGTATTAAAAAGTTAATTTTATTTGTTGATTAAGTCATAGAAAGTACATACTTTGATCATTGTCATGTATTTGTCTCATACTGTTTGATAAACGCTGTCAGAATAATCTATTATTTTCATACAGTCTGTGTGCACATTCACAGAGATCATTCAACTATATTGTTTTTGTACTATTTCTGGTGTATTATGCAAACAAGCTGTATTTTACACCATTAGTCAATGTTTTAGTCATTGAGGCACAAATTCTGCCCAGTCTCAAGTGTTTTGTGTTATTTTTGTTGCCATTCAATGCCAGAATAACTTTCTAGTAACATTCAGACTTAGTTTGCATTTGTGCCACCAGGTGTCTCTTTACATTTTTTAAATTTCACTGTTTACAATTAATCCACAGTAGTAAAACATGTAATGTGAGTGTAATATTGTTCAATACAATGGCACTGATGGGACCATATTACTTATTTTACAAAAAAGTCACCAAAACTGTTGTTTTTACAAATATAAGTTTACTACTAAAGCTCTTTGGTGATTATTAGGTAACTTCAAACTCAAATTTCTCAAAAATGTGCAACTTTATATGTGGGAACTTTTTAGATTTTAAAAACACTCTAATAAATGAATTAAAAAACATCAAAATAAAATTGCCCCCCTAAAGTACTCACAAAAACCATTTTCTAGAGGCCCTACAAATTCTGGCCCACCGACTATAGGCAGCTTTCTATAATAGCGGAGTTGCAACCGAATCGATTTAACGATTGCGCATGTCCGGAAATTAGGGTGCGCAAAGGCTATTGGGATTGATAAGGGTAAATGGAATGGCCGATTGGTTTGCACGACGTGTGATTTGTGTGCATTAAACTACGCTGCTTTATGTAATTCTGCCGCTATTCGCCCTAATTAGCGCCCATGCCTCAACAAGTGCCCCAACGCGTTTTCAGACTTTGCTAAAGTAAGCGCCCAGCCCATGAACCACATGCGAAAAATGCCCTTACCTGCAGTTCTAACGTCTCCAATTTATCAATTGAAAGATCCGACAGCCTGAATTTGTAACGGACCACGAGCCTCACCGTTATGTCCGTATACACTTCAAACTTACGCCGCGATTCAAAAAGAACGCAGAAGTTTTGCTGCTCTTGCGAGAAATGTGCCCCACTACGCGGGTCTGGACTTTGAAAACAGACACAGCGTACTTGTCAAAGAGCGGGATTGGCATTGTTTCTTTCCAGTACAGATCTTCTCCGGCCTCAACAGGAATCCAAACTTCTTTGTACATGTGAAAACCGTGAATCGAAGACTAATAAAAAACTCGACCAGTGTAAGCACGCGACCGAGAAGCACGCGCTGCATAATGTACCGGCTGTCATCGAAGATTAATCGGGAACTATCTATTCATGAAACTGGTAACATAGCATCGGCAAATAAATATTGGCACTAATTTCCGAAAGTTTCCAATACTGTAAAAAGCTTTTGCATTATTTTTAAGAGAAATTATTTAACTAATCATAATTGGTGTTTTTAAGGTCAAAATGACCCACTTCGCACCCTTACACCCCAAATGTTCCGGAAAATAGCTGTTACACTACGGTCACGCATCCACTCACCCGGCGACTCAATGAGTGACATATCGGTCTTACCGAAAAAATTCTCGAACGTTTTTAGCAGATGAGGCCAGCAAGTGCTAAGCCGTAAATATTAAAACACGCTCTGCTTGACTGCTTGATTTTTTTTTTTTTTGGATACAATGCACACCTAGATCATTACATTACTCTGGCAAATGAACTCTGACAAGCACACGCACGCTTACTCTCACACACACGCATACAAACTTCAAAACAAACGTCACGTGACAACAACATGTGTTCCCACAGAGATTTTTCTCGGGTTGCGTGCTACAATCTAGCGTAGATTTGGACTTAATCTGCAGTTAATCCAGACTTCACAAGAACTTAAAAATCTTAGAGACGCTATTTGGAAAACTTGAGGAGGATTTCAGGTAATTTGTTGAGTCAAAGCTGTATTCTTATTTAAGAATTCAAGCCCTATCGACGATTGCGAGACCAGCAGCTACGCATTTGTCGGCAAGATTTCGCCCTGGAACTTCAACAAAATTTTATGAAAAATGATCGTAATTTAACAACGAATTTTGATAGCAATGTACCACAATTTTGTAGAAAGTAAATAATAATAATCTGCACGCTTTATCTTAGCGCGTAATGCATATAGTGTGCATACGTTAAGTGAGTCGACCCAGAACAGGTGATTGTGCAGAGGCATTATCCTCAAAATTGCTCATGTTGGCTTGGTTCTGGTCAAGCGAAAACAAGTTTTTTTTTCACTACCAACCGCCGTGGAGTATTTGTTACTGTTTCTTTGAAGGGAGATATTGTTGGGCAGTTTCTAAGATACGTTTTCTTGCCGCCCTCAAAATGAGCGCTGCACACTTTATGCTACGAAGTCGGAAAGAATTCACGAAGTCGGCCTTTGCTACCAGCTCTACCGATGTCTCTGACCCATGTTTAACGCAGTTCTTGATCCTTGGGAAACAGGTAGTAACTAAATTTTTTATCTCGCTAACTGGTATTATAGCATGCCAGGCACACAACACGTATAACCTCCCTGTGGCCGGTTCGCCCCCACGCTTGCCGACGTACTTGTTTACCGGCTTAACCACAATGCAACATTCTGACCCATTTCCAATATGGCGGCGTTGCAACTCCGCTATTGCGGCAGCTTTCAAGTGAATAGAATAAATGTAAAGCGGTTCGTTAATTCATAACCCAGGCATGTTTCGTATGTCAAGCGCAGCCAGTACGTGTCTAAACTACTTCCTGCTGGTGCTAGCAGAATGGCCCAGCATTAATTCTTTAATTGTTTCGAAACTAGAGAGAGAGAGAGAGAGAGAGAGAGAGAGAGAGAGAGAGAGAGAGAGAGAGAGCTGATAATCTGCATCGGCAATCACCACACCTTACTCAAGCCTCACTTGACAATTTCCTAGAAACATCACGCGTGAACAGTCAGTTTTCTAGTCTAGCTTCCTCCAGTCCTCCGACGTCCGCAGACTTTCAGACCCAGCACCGATAAATAGCAACTCCCTTCAACTTTAGCAATGATAACGGAAACAGGTAACAAAACCAAAAATAACAGCTGATCATTGTATGTATTGTGCGGTTGCTCACAGTCCTGAAGCAGACCGGCTCCCAGCCATGACCTCAACGATTGCTGTACAACGCCTTGGTTGTGGTGGGACACGTACCCGAATATTTTCATCAGTTGTATTTAAGGTTGAGCGCAAACGATCTACTAGCTGACCTGTCGTCCTCGATCTCAGCTCATAGCTCGATGGATAAGAAAGTGTACAAACAAAGTATTCACTGAGTGTTTCTTACGTTCGTAGTAAACTAAAAGCGCAAATGTAGAACACACGGTTAGGATGAGCGGCGAGAGAGTTTTGTTTTTGTCAGGTGATGTAATAATTATTTTTCTTTGGCTACCGTAGATGATCAGCTAAGCACCTAGCTGACCTTGGCCATATGCTGTGAGGATTTACGCTAAAAAGATAAATGAACTCCAACAAGTGATACATTGGCTTCACTACCTCGCGAGGCAAAATCCTTACAGTTCAGTTTACCCCAGACGTGAGCTTTCAGCTGATCTAACTTTCGTTGAGGCGTGTAGCTCTTCGTCTGCCCTTTATGAGTCCTAACTGACAAGGCCAAAACGCTTCGTTTTCATAGACTACCGACTGTCTGAAAGTCAACGTCGAAAACTGATGATTTTAAATCATAAAATACAATGGATTTATTGTTTAATAGCTCTGGTCACAGCTACTAATTTCAAGTCTATTTTACCCAACAATATAAGAAATGCAATTTTCGGCCCTTAAATTGATTTTAAAATCTTTAATGCCGTGCAGCGCCATCTTCAGATACCATTGTTTTGGTGTGGAGCCCCTTGTTTTTTAGTGCGGAGACTTAGATTGCCTAATTACGCATGCTCAAACCATTGACTAAATGGAGTTTACTGACTGCTGCAAGGGAGACTCATCGCCACTAACTTGTGTTATTCAAGTAGGTTCGAGAGTTTACATTGACCGCTCAATGGTTCTTTAGCATCGTTTATATAAAAATCATATTACACAGTACGTAAAATGTACAAAGCGCATTCAAAAAGGTAACATTACCCTTTAAAGTCAAATAAACTAGTACAACTTGGCTTGTATAAAAGCAAACTTTCATGTCAACAATTTTTGAACTATTTTATTATTGATAGTTTTCGACGGCATTTAGTTTAGGCAGCCATTGAGTAAGTTAAAAGCATTCGAAATATGTATCGCCGTTTGACAGGCATCGTAACAAACATTTTGAAAGAGTACTGCCGTTTAAGCAAAAGAACTATAACGTTGTATGTGTTAGTTACGAGCTTGTATAGCTATTCATGTTATTATACTATATTAGTAAAAAATAATTGCAAGCGTTGTGATACAGGTTGTACCAGACGTGCGCAGGCCGCTGAGGTGGGCCCATTGCACTGATCACCCGGAACTATTTTTATGCTTTATTAATATATTGTTAAAACCGAGATGAGGAGCTAGAAACCTGACTCAAGGGTTTAGCAGTGTGACCTGGTGGGACCCGAACCCACGACCTCGAGTAAAGAAAGCGGGCACCTATCACACTAGGCCACACCGCTGCTTCCTGTACAATATATTACCTCGAGGTTTATTTTTTAATGTCTATTTTCTACCGCTTAAAAATGTCAAGTATTGTTTCAAAAATTATGCTGTGGTATCAGCCAAGTGTTTTGGTTTGTTAGTAGAACGAATTGATTTAGTCATTCATTGCCTATCATTGATGGCAGGAAATTTTTTGTAAGATTTTCGAGGCCTTTAAAGTCCTTATAATCACACATTTCACGTCACAGACACCAAAAATCAACCCCTCCAGTCGATCAGCTGTCAAATTGAAACATCTGCAACTGCTATCTGACGATATGTTAATTAGCTGATCTCGAGTTACAAGTGTTTATTGGTCGATACATGCTACGCAGAATTGGGACAACCAATCACAGCATTAGCCACCCACCATTGTGTTTGATGTGAAAACTCGTCAGATATTGCTGCTGGTTTTCGCATGGTTTATGACATAATGAACAATGACGAGGCGTTGCGTTTGTGGTGGTTATGACAGCTCAGTATCTCTACGCCGCTTATAAAATTGCAAATTTAATATCCTAAAGAATTGTATAACAAATTTACAAGTTGCCACTCCAGAACATCGTCATAACGTTATGGGCTTCGCCGACATCATTACCAACTAAGTGCGGTTCGCTGTCGCGGTAGTCATTAACCACAGCAAAAACCAGAGGAGACGCTGGTAGCAGTAACAGCAGCAGAAACACTAGCAGGTTCAGCAAAATCAGATGTATCAGGAACAGCACCCTCAATGTGCTTCCGTAGCATACTAGCACAAAAATATCAGCCAGTACGGTACATTTCATTCATAAAGACTGCTAGACAGTTTGTTAAGTTTACATATGACATTAACATATCTCCCATCAGCTTCTCGTTTATCATTAACTAGTCACGCAGTTTTAGATCCTGCACACGAATCTATCTCAAACTGACAATATCTGATTTATTAAATCCGTCACGATGTATCAGACAATAACTGATTTATTAAATTAGTCACGATGTATCAGACAATATTAATTAACAAGGTGTATCCAGTATTAAAAATAACATGAATTAATAAACGTTGAAATGAAGCTTGTCATAAGAGATATGACTGAAGACTCCTCAACGAGGAGAGCAAAACTAGGAATAATGAAGTGCGACGCCATCATCGTCTTCTCATCATTGTATTTTTCATACACTGTATGTGCAGTCACTGTGGAATATATTGAAAACGTGTCAATAGATTTTTATGATCGATAGTCCAAACGGTATTTGAAATGACAGGGCCAAACTCTCGTCTGATATTCATCCAAGCAGATGTCATTCACCTACACGTAGTAAATATATTTTCTATTGATTTTACTGTTCAATAAACGTGGTTAATCACAAAATGGACATTGCTAAAATTTTGTCAGTCTCATGCAGTTCATATCATATTGTGTACACTGTGTGTAATTTTTTTCCAGTGAATTATTTGGCATTAGTTAAAGGCAACTTTATAAACAGGTATTCAGTATAGTTTGGTAGCAGCTCACAGGTGTGTACCGCACGCTGGCCTAGTTAGCTATCTACCGTGTGATACATTCACACTCTGCTTGTAAGTCCTTCTACCTGCTGTCACCATTTATTTCACTGTTAATTTCGCTTCGTATATGTTCATTTCACCTATTGCCTAATGATGAGACATGTGGTCTCGAAAAAAGCTAGTATTTTAAGTCGTTTGTCAGTTATGTCTCCTGGTGTTTCGCTTCATGTTTGCACGCCTGAAGATAGGACATTGTTTAGAGACTGCGAGCGAGTATATTACAAACTGTCTAAAAAAAAGTACAGACGTGCCTTCGAACCAAACAGATATTCGAATAACTTAAAATTTGCAACATTAATTACATATATTAATTAATAACCACACGCAGTTTTCTTATAAAGTCCGTAAGGTATCTTCACACACTTATCAATGGTCTATATTGATTGAGAGCGATTATTACATAAAAGGTTTGAATTAGCGAAAACAAGTCTTAATTACAAGCCGATAGAAGTTTATTGTGAAAACATGGATCGCATTGAAATCAACAGAAGCGTAACTAGACACTAAAACACGACCACGAAAACAGTTTTTAACCATAGGCTCGTTTATGGGGTCCTTTTTGCCGTAAAATTTTTGGGAAATTCTTCAGCAAAATTTTTACTCGAGTAACGAAGTCTATAAGTCCCCAATACGAAATTTTTCAATATTCCGAAAAAATCCACAAACGAATGGCTATACATTGAAGAAAGTGTCATAACCATCAGTGTATCACAAAATTGTATAACGACGACTTTTCAGAGTGCAAATTCAAGTTGTGGAGTTGTGTTAATTAGGGAGATAATCAGCATTACTGCAGGGCTGTTGAGCGGGATAGACTTCTTACAGTTATTAGCTTTGACCAGAACTATGAAACAGGATTTTGGTAGTATACACGGGAAAGATCGTCAGATTACGAAGTAAACCCTCGCCTTCAGTTTCACTCGAGGGATTTACGTGATCTTGTACGACCTTGCTTTTCTTTCAAGAAACCTTCTCTATTTGGAACATCGCCTGTGTCTTTAACATTCCAGTCGTGGAAATAGTGAAATAAAAACGGACGGCCAGTATGAAGTCCTGACTTGAAGGACTATGAACATTCATCATGTGAAACCATAGACTTTAGTACATGGACCGCCAACTCCGTATATTTTCAATGGAGGTGATTTTACGCATTAGACCGTGACGTCACTATTCAATAGCGACACTTGGAAGACATAACACGTTTTACTTGCGGCAAGTTCGTCGTCTGCCATTCATGGTCATTTCGTCGGGATTTGGATCGGCTATTTTGCCGAACTCATATCAATGTTTACATAAATTGAACTGTCTTAAAACGTTAACTTTTTAAATAAACCTCACATTAATTATCCAGAAATAATCACCAGGCCTACTCAAAAGCCATCTCGCACTTCAACAGCAGTTTACATACTCCACGGGACGTTCCATTGCCGAAATTTGTTTTTTTCGTTATACTGGACACTAAAATAGACGCAAGAATTACCTGTCACAATACACTAACCGGAAGCTGAGTTTGCTACATTTAGAGGGTAGCGCCTCCTCTAGGATATTTCGCACGAAAATGTCTGGAGTGCGAATCTGTTGTCTATAGTCTATGGTGAAACGAAAGACAGCCAATCTTCATTTCCTAAAAACCGCACATACCAACTTTTCACGCGGTTATTGTTTTCGCGAGCTACATTTTGTGTCTGTTGTTCCACATAAGTTCGCGTCTATAATAAAGATACCTCGAGTGAGAATTGGTGATTTTATAGACGTCTGACTAAATGCACGGATTTGTCGGTAAGGTACGCGCGAGGTATATACGCTCGTACTTTTACCTTCGCCGTTTTAACGCTAATCGTTTACTGCTCGTCGCGCTACGCTCCTCGCATTATTATTCCTCCAAGTGAATATACAGGTTCCAACAAATAAATAAAAAATTTTGAAACATGCTGTAAAATAATTTTCCGACGTCGCGGAGCCGCCTGGCTCGGAAATTGATGAGTGCCTGGTTCCCGCGAAAATTTCGTCGTTTCTCTTTGAATAGACACGGAAGGGTCACATATAAATTGTCAGACTAATGGTCCAGAGTACTGCAGTTGTTTCCCGTGAACAACGACATTCAGCGATAAAAATTTTCGCGGGAACCAGACTCTCATCCCTCCTCAGGGGAAGAAAGAAGGCGACTCCCCAACATTCTGAAAACTATTTAAAGTACGTTCCAGATACCACTATTCATAATGTTTCGCATCATTCTACAGCATATTAATGTGTCTGCATATTTGTAAACGTTTACGTACGGTCAACGGCTACCTCGTTATTCCAGAGTTACATGTATTTTCTGAAATGGCATGCGCGTGGTTAAGATTGGTCCAAAACTGAAACATCGATTTTCACAAAGCGTTTAAATCTCCTATACCCACTAAATCAGTACACACAGGAGGCCATCATCAGTTTGATGGAGACATGAAATGGCACAGGACTATTCCAAAACATTTTCAAATATGGCGCCTCTGGTCTAAAATAGTTTTACATGCAGTTCGATCGAAGCGCGTCTCTCTAAATTAGTGTAAAGTTCCCTGTAACGATCTCATAGTTGCAACATTAGTCGTCAACAATAACTGTTAGTTTAAGAAAGTCAATTATGCCTGGGGCCCGTTCCAAGAAAATAACTTAAGTTATTTTTTGACTTAAGTCTAAAATTTGTCTCAACTTCTAGACTTTGAAACTTTCACATCCGCTAAGTAAGTTAAAAAAAGACAAAACTTCAGTCAAAAACTTAAGTAAACTTAAGATCTCCTTTTTGAAACGGACTTGAAACAAATTTAAGTTTTACCTTAAAATTGACTAAAAATTAAGTCTTGTCTTAGCTAAGTCAGTTTTCTGGAACGGGCCCCTGTACTGTTGCGTGCAGACTCTAGGTTGTTGAGTGACAATAGGAAATTTACGTAATGTGCCATAATTAGAGCGATCACTCTGTTCGCGTGATCAGGAAGTTGAAACTTGACTCACGTCAGATCGTCTGCCTATAAGGTCAGGAAGGTGATCTCACGGAAATCCATCTTTTCCGAAGCACGTTTTCTCCGAAAAATACCAGGGGCTGAGATCAACACTTTCTACGTTGCATGAGTTCACTCAATTGCCATCTGATTGGCCAGTTTTCGAGAAGAATCTCAAGTAAACTAAGGTGATCGCGGGAACATAAAATACGTAACGAGGCACGACCATTTTATTCATTTGGTCGTTGCTGCTCAGCACGACCGCCTTTCAAATCCGTTGTGTATATGACGGCTCTCGCTATCCGTAAAATGCTAATTAGTTTCTGTGGCTGTTGGTTAATTATCACTTTCCGTGTAGTATATCATCGTTAATTGTGATCGCAGTAACCTTTCAACTAAAACTATAAATAAACATGAAATGAAAACTTATTAGTATTGTCGACGTAAATAAAATGCTTCAGGTAACTTGACTGCCGAAACTGTAGCTGCCACAAGTGCTTTTTAGGCTCTGCTGTTCAAGACATATAAATCATTCCTTCATTTTGATTCGAGAATTGGCGTCATTTGTCGGTCTTTCTATTCCTGGCCGGTAGATGGCACTCACCAAGAGCGGGAGTACGGTACACATGTACCCCTTGCCAAAGCCAACGTGTCAGCACAGCAAACGTATCTGTAGGCCATTAATTCTAATCTGATTGTCTATCGAGACAAAAAAATTCAGAAGAATTGTGGAAAAAATAAGGGAAACACACATTTCTCTTTGTCAAATCGAGAAAGTTCGAAATTAATCGTATGCTAACTAAGTCGAACAGAAAAGCTGCAGTCAGTCAAAAGTATAAAATCGAGATTGCCTGTCCATTGAAAATGAATTGAAGATTGTCAAAGTTTCATTCGTGTTTCTGGATTTTCACGAAGTGGTAAATTTTTGCATTCCCTGCCGTACTTCCGGCTGCAACGGTTGTATTAATAATCCCAGTGCTAGGACAAGAAGCACTGTGAAAGGATATGAATCTGGCTTCTCCTCTGTAAAAAGATAAAAGGTAGCATTTGCAAATTCTGATTGGTTGGTACGTGACATTAAGACATTCCAATTTCTTGGAAGTTTATAAAAGTCTTTTTGGCACGCAGGTGCTGTAACCACAAACAGAATAAATCGAAGTATTTCACAAAAGTTCGTTTTCTACGATGCACTCATGACAGCAAGAAATAAAAAAAAACAATAGAGCGACTCATTACTGTACATTTCCAGCTCATTCCGGAGTATTGCAATCACCAGGTGGCGAGACCGTCTCGTTGACAAGTCGGCTTACCTAGAACAACATGTCGACGACACCTCGCGAGTCCGCTCAAAAATAATTCGGCAAAGGGGCAGTTTATGAGAAGGGGAATTAGAAAAAAGTTACCAAAAGCAGGCATGGTCACTTGTTAGTGATTGCCGGTATTACAAGGTGGTGACATTCCTTTTTCATTTGAGAAAACGGCATCCGTCGACGTATTTACATGTGCAGACCACAGGCGTCCTCAGCTTCTGATCGTCCACAATACACTATATAATACTACAAGGTATAACACTCCCGACAAGAAATTCCACGGATACTTCACTTCAGCCATCCATAGCGAACACAAAACTCAATAAATTTACACAAAACAGATGTTCAACAAACCATGAGGAATTGTTCTTTCTCCCAACACCATTCACGGTGTCCTGCTTCACCCAGTTCGCAAGAAATTCGCGGTCAAAGCACAAAAATCTTCCCAAAAAGCCCGCCCGAGAAACACATTTGTAAATAGGTCAAGAACGATACGGAATTATCCGATGAGTTACGGATGAACGACAGTTGCCGATTTGTCACGGAAAGTTATGAAATCTTGCACCACTATGTTTCAAAACGTGCAATTCATTCAAATTAATAATCTTTTCAACTTAAGGGGTCGCTGCTGCGAAATCAAATTTTCGCAGCATCTGGTCAGAAAGACTTGAAAACAACTCTTGCAAAGGCAACGATGAACCTGATTACACTACTTTCCTTCAATTCAGTCTTATTGAAAAGAAGAATTAGAGACCTGTGGTTTACGTTCGATCCCAGCTGAATTAGCTATTCAACGATTTGTCGATCGATGATTTAATCTATGCCTAATTTAACAGCGTCATTTTACCGATGGACTCGATTCGAGTTGTATGGATAATGTCGCTATTTGTCACAAGTTTTAAAGAATATATTCAGCTTAACAAGTGTACGGGTTCGGTACCTGGGAGCAGAATATGGTTTGGATATTCAGTGCAGGCTATGCCAGTTGGAAACGCGAGCACGTGCACATGGAGTGGATGCCTTTATACGCAGGAAAAATCACTGAAATATTCTGTTCAAATTCCGCCTTTTTCAATATGGATGGAAAGTGGCTTCGTTTATCACGTACAGCATAAATTTTTATCATCAAAATATAACTGTAATAATAATGACAATTTTAATTTCATTCAGTCAATATGAAGAAGAATATCTAGAAGGCCTATTTCGTAATGCTGAGGAATATCTGTCTGAGCTCATCAGTTTCTACGGTGAAGTATCAGAAACCAGTAATATTTTTACGTTAACAGAACCACAGCACTTCTCAATGAGGAGCAAAAGCACGAAATAGTCGAAAATAATTTGAAATGTGAACCAATGAACAGATGCTTTGACTGAAATTGCAACCAAAAACTCAACTAGCTAATTGCGGGTTTGGTTCGGATGGCTCTGAAAAGGTAATTAGGGAAAGAAAATTTATGCAGGCCCCAGGTGTAATACCCCTGTTTGTATTATGTCGGGAATGAAGGGGGAATCTCATAACCGTGCCAGTCGTTATCAGAATTATTATTGGCAATCTTTTTTACTATAGATATCATTATAGTTAGTACAGTCACCCTCAAGTCAACGAAACACGGAAGTTAAGATTCTACTTAAAGCGTCTATAAATTGGAGTTACGTCCGAGGAAACGAATTTTTATAATTGATCTTGACTTGTTCCTTACTCAGAAAAGGGATTCATGAAACTGAGAGTTCGTCATTCGTTGAGGCGGAAATCACACATCGTGAAAAACCAACTTGAAGGGAGTAGTTTCACGCAACGATGAAATGTCATTTCTTTTCGAACTAAAGCCTTAAAATCATCTCCAGGTTGACTAAAAAACAATCCGAGACCAAAAAGTGGGTCCATAATGCGAAATGATCTAAATAAAATGTTACGTTTGGAAAGGAAGGCCGGTTAATAGTCGCTTCAACATCTGTTCGCATGTAATCCGCTATGTTATTCTATTTTGCAAGAATACGTTTAAATTCTTAAACCGGCCTCATTTTTTGTTCCTTTGTCCTAAAGTACACGTATTTTACGAGATCATAAAATGTTCTCTAAATATCATGTACATTCGACATAAGTTCCGACAATACAGCCAAATTTCCAGTGATAGTACTAGTAAGTGGTTGCAATCTACAGGCGTTAGAAGATGTGAGCGAATTCACTCGCCAAGCTAATTAGGAGTCTTGGGGGTTAGGACAAATGACCAATATTAGAGTTGTGAAGTTTACAAGCAAACACTTCTGAATTCTGTTAGTTTCAGCGCTGTTTCCCAAGTTATATTTCTCAGAAAAAGTAAAAAATGAGTTAATTTCAACGTGCAGGGCTTTACACGTGAACGCGTACGAGCTTTACACAGTAGTAGCGCAAGTATTGAATGACGCTTTATACATTACTAGCGCAGGTATTGAATGACGCTTTATTCATTAGTAGCGCAGGTATTGAATGACGCTTTATACATTACTAACGCAGGTATTGAATGACGCTTTATTCATTAGTAGCGCAGGTATTAAATGACGCTTTATACGTTACTAGCGCAGGTATTGAATGACGCTTTATACATTACTAGCGCAGGTATTGAATGACACTTTATACATTACTAGCGCAAGTATTGAATATGTCAACAAGACGATAACAAGAACGGATTCCATAGGTTCTACCAGTTTCAGAAAAAAAACTCATGCATAAATACAGGACAAATTTGTGGTATTTAAGAATAAATAACCAGCCCGCTCATGTAACCAATCAGCCTTGGTCGAGGAACATTGTGAGACGAATGTTCACCTTCACAGTGCATTAACCCGATATGAAATAGATTATCGCGTTTAGTAGTCAAACCTTCACGCGTTAACGTGTAAAACCGGCACTGACAGGCTTGGAATTCCACATACTCGTTTAAGAACCCTTTGGCGCTCCCTACTACACGCATGGTTATTAGTGTTAGTACTGGATATCATGTGAATATGAGTAAGATAATACCCGCCAATGCTAGTTTACATAGTAAATGGCGTATTGGCGTACACGGGAAGTGTTACCAGATGGACATAAACATGTACTATAGTGGCACTACTGAGTAATCGAGCTACTAAAGCTGTCGGACATTTGTTTTGACCAACAACGGCAAGAATGCCAAACTTTTAAAGAAGCTCAGGTATAGAATTACAAATTAAACCAAGACAACTGAAACAGGGCTCCATTTCCACTTAATTTTGCAAGTTTGTTGATTAAAACAGATGAAATTTGGCTACGCCGATGGCTTAACGTACAATTCGCTCCACTAACTCCACTGAACTAGGATAAAATCGCCAGGTCTAATATCACTGATACTCTTGAACTACGTGTTTGTATTTGCGTTTGCGGCGAAGGCTGCGAACCCCGGTGGGTCTGTGCCATTCATAAGTCATGTATTACTTAATTACTAAGCTTACTAGAAACTGGAGTATGGGCGACCAAAGCGTCACGACAGTCAGATGATGAAAACATGGTGGCTGGGTTGAATTTTTGATCAGGACGAAGGACGACATGGTTGGCGCGACTAACGACAAATGTGGAAAGATACAAGAGACATTAAATACGACCCATGGAATCGAGAGTTGACATAGTTAATTGTTGCCAAGCAATTAAGACCCCAATTACCCCATCTCCACTCATCACTAAAACGTAAATTATAAAACAGATTAGGCCTACTCAGTCACACAAAACTGTCTCGAACCTGTCAATACCTTGATACAAAATGATTTTCATCACCCACTGAAAAAGATCAGCACGACAATGTCCACAATACTGCGGGTGCCTACCACGCAACATATCAATCGGGTACAGACAATACATCGCTAGTGGACGCCGAAGCCCCGGTATTGGAAATGCTCACCGATTTGCCGATTCTAAGCAATTAAGCAATATGTATAGAAACATTTATACCCGCAATTATCTCTCTTTTTGTCACAAATGTGCAAAACAGGTTTGACCTTGGCCTTGTAGGAAAACGTGTCTGTCAACGGACGGCTTTAACTTATGGCCAAGTAAATTGCATTGGTAATACGACAGAATGTAACTTTATTGCAAGGTTCACAACTAAAAAGGACCAAGTTTATTGGCGGGTAAGTCTGGATTTGTCGAGTGCTCCGGTTTTCAGTATATTTTGCTCAAATATTATCCCTGGCTTGCGGAATTAATTATCACGTGGTAAAATGCACGTAAGGGCTATCAGCCCAGTGCGGCATAGCTAAGTTGATGAATCAGTAACAATGGCGGATGATCTCTTGATCGTAATGCTTTAGACAGTCAGATAATTGGATAATCACGTATTTCAAGATTTTATTGCATAGGCGATAATTTAGAAGGACATTTCCTTTTAAAACATTAGTTTATGTTCTGGTATCTTACGGAACGTAATCGAGCTCTTTGAAAAATTCGTACATTCTAGTCACTTGCCCAAATTCAAGTGCACATGTTCAACAACACAATTTTATTCTACGTGATGAAATGGCAATACCTAAGCTGGTGCATTGCAAACGACATGTCATTAGGGGTGTCCACTAATTCCATGTCTAACAAACTAGAAACTAACTTGGCCAGCAGTTGCAGCTGCACTAGTCAGAAACGTCAAAAAATAACTCTCCCATTTTCAGGTAAAAAATCTCTTGGCAGAGTTGAACGTGTTCAACAGAGAAGTCAAACTGAAAATATATCACAAGGGGACTCATCGCGGTGGAGTATTGACAGGTGCCCTTTTCTCCTTTAAAAACGCATTTCGTTAGCGCTACATTTCGCGAAAACCAGTCAAGCGTTTAGAAGGCTACCCGAACAACACAGCTCAGACACTCGACATTAACACTGATCGCGGACCTGAAAACTCACTTCACTGACTCACGAACAGGGCCCCACGAATAAAATACGACTTACACACCCAAAAACACTGCTCTCTGACACACATGATTAAGAAACAAGGGACCGTAACAAAGAAACTAACGTAGCCAAGACAAATCTATATCAGTTTAAGATAAAAACTAACGTAGCCAAGACAAATGTATATCAGTTTAAGATAAAACTAACGTAGCTAAGACAAATCTATATCAGTTTAAGATAAAACTAACGTAGCCAAGACAAATCTATATCAGTTTAAGATAAAACTTCAATTTGTCTTAAAGCCGTTTCAAGAAAGTGATCTTGAATTCGACTAAGTTTTTGACCTGGGTTTTGTCTTAGGGTTCGACTAACACACTGGATGTGGAACTTTCACTGTTTGGAAGTTGAGACAAATCTTAGAGACCTAAGTCAAAAATGTACTTATTTCAGTTTCTTGAAACGGACCCAAAGTGTACGACTACCGCAAAAAGTCCGTGAGCCCTGCTTAGTGGCGTCGAAGCAGTGTCTGGGTCCAGGAACTCAGTGCCTTTCTGGGTAATTTTCTACATACAGTGGCGAAATAGAAAATGACCCATTTCTGTTAAAGATTTTGGAGACTCTGCTGACCAGTCAA
The DNA here is from genome assembly GCA_002633005.1 of Phoronis australis. Taxonomy (NCBI): domain Eukaryota; kingdom Metazoa; phylum Phoronida; family Phoronidae; genus Phoronis; species Phoronis australis. The sequence goes on along the minus strand of NMRA01000023.1, from coordinate 1,393,616 downwards.
GAAAAACCTCTGCTGAATTCGAAGTTCACAGGTGCTAATCGCACGCCGGTTCTGTTCCGTTAGAGTTGTTGGATTCCCACCGTGTGCCACATTCACACTCTCTCAGGCTTGTATGCCTTTCTACCTCTTTTATTGTTATCTCGCTGTTTATTTCGCTTCCATAACGTTTACTTTACCTGAGGATGAGATGTGCGCTCTCGCAATATAGCTTCTATTTTAACTTATTTGTTTGTAATGCCTATTGGCAATTTTCTTTGCGACTGCACACCGGAAGTTCGGAAATTGTGCTTTGATTACAAGCTAGGTTATAGCAAGCTGTCTTACAAAAAGTGCAGTCGTGTTTTCAATCAAGTTTGCTCGATAATTACATAATTGCTAAAAATTACAAGGATACTTCAAATTAAGATATGGACACCAAAGAACGATAAGAACGATAACTACCACTTGAAGGCGCTGACAGTATCGAGTTCATCCGAAAATGGTCCGGAACAGTTGTTTCTAAGATGGGAACAGAAATTGAAAGTTTAGCACAGTGGCAAAGCTAATAATGAAATTACCGGTGGAGAACATCGCAGTAATTGAATAAATCTGGAAAGCCATGTAGCCCATACAATAGGTGAAAGAAACACGTGCAAGACTCACGACGGTCTTCAATTCGAGAGATTTAGTTGAGGGGGAGTCAAATAACAGAACGGACAGACTGAAATGACGACAATACAATGAATGTTCCCTCATATTTACACGTAAGTGCCTGGACAAAAATCTGAAACCTGAGGGCATCTAGAGTTTTTCCTGTTATCCCAAGTCAAAATGGTGGAAAACGTTGGTGCTTTAGATTTTAGATGTCTTTTCGACTCCCACGAGTTTTACGTCACCTTTTCGTAACATTACAACAGTACATAACACAGGGCTCGGAATTACCAATGACAAAAAACGCGGAAACTTTTACGGCCCAAAACATGCGCGCTACCCTTGAAATAGTCGATGTGAACCTTTCGCCGACAAAAATCAGTAGGACTAAAAAAAACAAAACATTACCACCATCAGTAGCATACGTCTGCGTCTTTTTATTTCGTCCATCCACTCCTCCACTCCCACCCCCCACACATTTTTGGCTGCAGAGCCGTAGTATTTGTCACCGCGGTTTACAATCACACGAGACGCCATTGAAAATCCCACCACGCTATCCCAGATACCCCGGCAATGTTGACAATTTACGTTCCTCCGAAACATAAAGAGCAACTTCCGCTTTTCGAGGTGAACGTCGTCGGCAACGCCGCGGTAAGAAAGGAATTTGCTGCGGAAATTTTATATCAAATCCGATTTTTTTTTTACGCGGAAATATAATAAAATGTGCGGACAGAACATTTGAAAAAGACGGAAATCCGCGTTTCAGGTTAGTCGTCTTTTCATTAAAACAAAAAAATCGTTGTAACTGAATTGTTACTAGTTCATCTTCAGTAACTCACTGACAAAAATCCAGTGTTTCTTCAAGATGAAAACTTGATTGTAGCAACTCATGAAGACTGAGATTTTTACATGTAAGTCCATGAAATAGATCTTTTACTTCAGATACAACCCATCTTCATTATCTTCATTAACTAAACGGCATTTGTAGTCGCAAGTTAATTGGTTCGCAACTAAAAAGATGTGTCTATGCAATGAACACGTCCTTTCTTCAGCAGACCGTTTTTCTGACTTGATAGACGATCTCTCATCAGATAAATTTAAGGTACAGTCAGGAAGTCTCGGTCTTCAAAAAGACGAAAGCCCACTATCCGCTCCGTGGAACCGTGGATTATAGAGCAGTTGCAAAGTATGTGTAAAATCCGCCATTATTCCTGGCCGAAATGTTTTCAAACTTTTTTACCCTGACGTCTTGCAAGAAATTGAGACAAAAATGAGACGCGAAATTCCGTGAAACGACAGCACAAAGAAGTTAATGGCAAGGACTACCTTGATAGGTAGTATTTGGAATATATGTTTTGGAGAGATGTCGAATGATTCGCCAATGCTTTTCATAGTATTTTTAGGAAGAGACAGAGAGAGTGGAACTCTTCCCTTTTCTAAAACGCTTAGGTAGTATTTTTAGCATCCGAATAACTAACATGAGACGCTGATTAAACATTTTTTGTTTAATGCAAAGGTCAGGACTGTCTTAATCTCAATTTACACGGCTCGGACATACGTCACGAAACAGACTGTGAAAATCGGGCTAATTAAACCGCCAGTCGGACTGGATTGCGAGAGAACCCAGCTCCGGCGCACACTTTTCGTCTTCCCAGCATCCACCTTTTATATAGATGAGCTTCCTTTCAACTTTCCAGTATATTTATGGTAATTGGATGGAACGGGGTTTATGGTCAAGTCAGACCACCGGGGCGAAGCTGATAAAAGTCAGCAAGCCAAGTTTAATTTGATATAGACACGTGTAGTGCAGGTTGTCTGTACAATTACTCTTTGAACCTAGGGGTAGTTCAGTGTGCAATGATCGTACCTTCTAGTGCAAGGAAAACCCCCAAAAATACACGCTAAATAATTATAATAATAATAAACGTATGGTGGGATTTCAAACAAAGATAACGACATAATATTCACAACATACAGTAGGTCGATACATAGCAAAAGTTTGGAATAGTGCTCGTGCTCATCTTCAAAAATACAAACAAAGTTTTGCGGGACCTCCAAGCTATCAGACATCCAGAAATCTGAGGTTACTTATGCAGGCCTATGTATATTGTTTTTTGTAACTTGAAATACATTAGATGGTCATTAGTTTTACCACTATTGGTTACGCAATAGATAACACCCACTTTGCCCGAGACCAATCGCACACTGTAAATATGTAATAATCTAGAAATGTCACGTTTCTTCTATTCAAAAATGTTAATTGTGGATGAATTTTTCTCTTTCTAAGATGAATTGAAGCTGAATATTGATACTGATAATGATCATAACAACATCGTAGGTGGTTGAGTTGCTTTTTGACATCGCCTGACACTAGCTGTGCAGTTTATCAGTAGAAAATGCTTGCCCAGTTAATTCACATAAACATGCACAGACATTCCTGGATGGATCCTAACCACCTGACGGTATTGACGGCGATTCTCAGGTTGGTGTCTCGTGGAAGAACGGTGGCCATAAGGTACGCTTGCGCTCACAAATAGAGAGTTCAAATATCTGTTTGCACACGCACTTAGCGAATGCAGGCCTAGCCCTGAATACAAAATACCTTTACTGATATGGTTGGCCAAGCATGACCCCACTGGGCGAACCACAACAGTGTTCGACCTTCGGCAAATAAATGTGCTGGCCGGCGGGCCAGTTACTTGAATATGAGACCACATCCAGATAGGCTTATATGTGAAAATTTACTGGCAAATCCACTGGCCCCGGGCCACCGGGCCAGCGTGTATTTCGAAAGCCGGACTACAGAAATTAGCGAACCGCCACACTGTTAAGTCTTTAGGCAGAAAAAAACACAAAATCAATGAATTCTGATAAACGACAGTAACAAACGCTCACGATACCATAAATCAATTAATAGAATAAATAAATAATTCAATAAGTATCTATCGATGTCACTAATCCCGGTATCTACTCCCTCGACTCACAAGTGCGACAAATATTTATTGCAATTAAGAGTATTCACCCCTTTATTATCTGCGTGTCACAGATACCACTTGGCCTGTGTCGCAAAATCTCGCCATATGCAAAGCAAAAAAGCGCATTCCATAATGCTAGTAAAACACGCGTTCCGCGACGACTTTCGAGATCTCGCGTAACTCGCAACTGCAAAATTCATTTCCGTAGAGCAAGTTTCAGGTGAGAAAAGCTAGGTAACGCAAAACCACGTGACCTTACTCACGTACACTAACAAATTTGTCACAGTGGCCACAGCCTAGTAAAAACCATGCCTCTGCTACAACCCTGTTCTTCTGCACAAGTCATACTTTGCTTGAAATTTTAATGTCTTTATCGCAATGCCATTTACATTTTACCAATAAAGACGCTGCAAATTTCAAATCGTTTTCAAATAGATACGGCATTAAAGAGTAGAGGCAGGAGTTAAGTGAAAATGACGGTTAAAACTGAAATTAAATCGATTTTTGAAAGTTATACGTCGAAACAAGTGACTGTCGATCTTTCGCCTGGATACGATAATACCAAAATCCGCGTGTCTTTCCATTTTCTAACAATAATCGCGGAAAATTTAATGGGTGTCTTCAGCAAAATCTGAAACATTGCTGGCAATATAATGCCAATGACTTCTGCTTGTACTCCGCAGAGCGCATGCGTACTTGATCATTCACTGCCTTCCGAGAGCCATCATTACTCTCGACTGCTGACACCACGTGGTTGGGTGGTGTTGGACAATACGTCTCACCACGGAACCAAGGGAGACATCCACTGCAATTCAGCAAGTCAACAAGGAATGACAAAAGAAAAAAAATGTAAAACACAAGAGAGTGCTGCTATGGAATATTTGCGGGAGAAACTAGACGTGAAAACGAAAGCCAACTTGTGGCCAGCCTTTTTTACCAATAAAAACAAAGGGTTAGTGATATTTACACAAGGAATTCTACCGATCGTCTAGGTCATCAACATTTCATTTTCCGCCTCTCGTTGGCCTTACTCATTACCTCATTCATTCCAATTACATGTAGATCTTAGTTACTCGACCAAGACTTATGCACGCGATCATCACTTCAGTGTAGATGTTTTTGGGAAAACAGGACATTTACCTACTGTAATTGTTCATACTCCTAAAATCTGGAATATATGGTTCAGATCTATACAGTGAATATTTATTAACACTAGTCATAAGACTGTCAATTCTTTCAAGGTGTGTTTTGTCCACTAAAATTAGACTTGTTTGTTTGAAAAAATCAGAACTTGTAAAAACTCATAAAATGTTGTATAGTGTCAATTTCAAACAAATCAAAAAGGGTACCATACCGTTATTTCAATTGAGTGCATACCAATTTGATAGGAACACCGGTCACCTGACCTTTTTCGTTTAAAAAGGTAAGGCAAGCCATAGGACTAACTAACGAATTGTGAGTATTAAGAGCAGTGTCCACTATGTTTCCAGGGAGTCTTCCTGGCAAATCATTGCTACCTTGACAGATTGGATACATCAAACGTAAGTGCAACTGAATTACGCGTGTTTCGTCTTTTGAGTTAGCGTAGCATGGCGCGCACCCTCCATTGCACAACAAGAGGGAATTATAAAAAATGACGTTGTGCTTCTCTTGGGGCATCTCCGAAGTGACTAGTTTCTCTGTGTAGTCAGAGATCAATCAAAATCGATTTCCGAGAACATGTGTTGCATTTTCTGAAATAATTCGCAATTCATTTCTTCGCAGTTCCAATACCTAAGAGCACACACATTTTGACACAAGGAAAATGGTGGTCATCAACACTCCTAGTTGGCGTTGACGCACTTTCGGATAGTGCGGATGCGAAGCGAGGCAAATTTCGGGACAAACCCTTCCCTTGCACACCCTGCACGGCTTTTACTGCTTTCCACGATTCAATGGAAAAAACAAAACAGGAGTCATCGCAACCTATGCAGGCCACCTTTGTTTGCGTGGTAAGCAACTACGTGAGTTTCAGCCACGTACCACAGCAGGATAAGAAGCTATCCACGAACTCTACCGCAACCGCTGATATCCTATTCCGTGGTTGCATTTCCTCTATCGCACCTCATGGGAAAACAAAACAAAAAGCTATGTTAGCAGTAATTTATCCAATCTGATGATCTGGCAACGAACTTTTAAGTAGCTAATGTCGTTCTAAATGAGAATCTCATGTCATAACACTGTAATAGTGATGACTCGGGCTGGACGCATAGTTTGCCCAGCAGGGCATTCAGAAAAGTTGAAGTCGTAACAAGAAGCAGCGCTAGCAATAGGTCTTCAATTTCTTTTGAAATTCACTTGATATCTTTGAAGTGCGTTTTCCAATTTGCCCACTGCCTCAGAAAGTCTATATGTTACTAATCGCAGTTTCGTTTGGAAAGCCAAAGCGGAAAAAATTCAGGACATAAATTTTTTTCGAGAACTAAATTCTGCAAGACCAAAAATATACTCAAAACCCTAAACAAAAAAGTTATCGCGCCAGAACCTATAATTTATCACGTCAGGACCAAAATTTAACACACCAGGACCGAAAATTTATCTCGACAGGACACAAAGTTTATCACGCCAGGACATAGAATTTCATGCCAGGAGAAAATTTCTTGCCAGGAGAAATTTTCACGCCAAGAGCGTTTGAAACAGTCGAATTTATCTGTACCCGGCGCCCGCATTTTTCACCCATTACGGCTGGACCAAGGTGTGAGGAAGTATCCACAGATTGCGGAAGCACATTCCAACATTGCATAGGTTGGAAATTTAGAGCTAGGCTCCTTAATTCGCAATTGTAAAATCAACAAATCCCACACTCCTTTTTATCGTGTCACATGCATACACAGACGATCGATTTCCTGGCATATGCTTCATTCTTCATCATGTAAAACAAGTACATTCGACAATCACACCATGTCAGCATTCACAATTAAAACACTTTAATTATCAATTATTTCAAAATAACTGCAATCTTAACGTTTGATTATACTAGAAACCCACTTTACTGAGAAGTATTTCGCACCGTTAAAAGATTGAGAGCAAACACGGTACTCCACACTGACCTCAGAATTTCATCGTCATCATCGTCATCATCATCGTCATAGTCACCATCATCACCATCGTCTTTGTCATCATCGTCATCATCATCATCATCATCATCATCGTCATTCTTCATCACCATTCATCATCAACGTCGTTATCTTTACTGTCGTGTCGTCCTCAGGATCATCGCAGTCGTTTTCGTCATCATAACTGTCATCATTCATGGTAATCATCAAATTATTAAACAGAGTTTTCTTGAATGTCTGAAAACTACATGAACACACAGCAGCAATGGTAGCGCTGAAAACTTAAGCTAACATAACATTACGTATCGTTGATATACCCATTGGTCTTTCCAGGTTTGTTCGGCTTTGGGTTGAGTAGCAGAAATTGAGAGGTGAGATATTTGTGACGTTTAAGAAGTTGAAGACGCCAATATGGTGGTCTACACGGCTTCATTGTCGTATACCACCGTTAGGCCTAGTAAAAAAGTGCTACGGCTTTCGCGTATAAGTGTCTTATACCATATCGTAGGTCTACATGACAATCGGACGATGAACTGCGAATAAATTGATATATACAATTACAGTTCCTAAATTAGAATAAAGTGTACTGCAACAAAAAATAACAATATTTGTGTTTCGCGAGCCGATATTTTCAAAGACTCGGATATTGAGGTAACGCAGCATCGAGCGTATGAGCGATTTCGCCTCACCGCGATCTACTTCATGTATGTCACAGCACAATCGGATCACCCTTAAGAAATCACTTACTTGTGTTTTGTAATCCTAAAATTTACGTTTAAAGGCACTAACCTGACACCACATATCTCTAATTTTCAAATTGTGTCACAAAAACTGAAATAAATGCCCACAGTTTTATCGAAAATGCGAATTCATTCGACGCACAGGATCGATGAAGTCGGACTACACTTTACTCGAAAAAATGAAGCATGAGAGGAGGGCGAATTAGGGATTGAAAATTAATGGGTGGTCGAACTCTCTGCTACCAAATTGGCCTCTGTGCTGGCTATAAGTAATGGAAAGAAATTGCATAATAAATAAGCTAAAAACAAGTTTTATAAATGAAAAAACAAATAATTATGTTACGACTCGTCCCATGTCCGCGGCTATTGCAACGGAACGATGCAAAACGGTCTCATGCGGACATTTTTCTTTTCTCTCTCGATTGTGACATCTCTTGCGGGGCTACGGCCGAGTCGTCAACACTTCACGTCATAGATCCTTGCAATCTCAGTCAGAAATAAAGGTCTTCCTACTGCCCATGCGCAACTCTTTGAGAAAACCTCGGCTGCCAGTGTAGTGGGGTGAAGGGGCGAGTTCATACAAATCGCATCAACTTGACTACGGACAGTGTGAACAGGACTCTTTCTGCTATCTTCGTTTGAATCAATTCCTAACTACGAACTCAATTATTCCAATTACTGTGGCGATGTCTGGTTGTAAACTTAATTATCCCATTTTATACTTTGGAATTGTTCTGATGTTGCTTTTTGCTACAAAAAGACAACGTAATATGAATTTGTTGTGACTTTTAATAGTACTGTGTGGATTATGGGATTTTTTGTCATTCATATTGAAGGAAACTGTGCTAATTTGATAGGAGAGACAAGAGCACTCGCTCCAAGTGTGTAAAACGGTATTTCCCACGGGAGAAAGAATTAGATCTGCTCAATGTTCAAAACATAACCCACACACGACTCTCCACACACGACTCTCTAAACGCGACTCTCTACACACGACGCTCTACACACGACACTCTACGCACGACTCTGTTAATATACGATGGAAATGGTTCCCCCAAAACACCATAACGTCGTCAACATCTTGAGGAATGCGGTTGTGAGACACGATATAATAAGGTCTAATAAACTGTGTGACTCCTGTCATGATATCGTCTCAATAGTTATTGAATACACACACACCTATATTCTCGAAATATATTGCGTTCTCACGTTTTAGAATGCAATAAGTCGTTTGGTTTGGGATTGGAAGAGCATTTATCACATATTAATATCACCTGTTTTCATAACCATATTCACAGTTCCGTAATAACTTGTATCCACACTGATAGAACGAAAATTTTGCAATATGTTAAAAGAAAGTAAAACACAATAATTAACATGCGCGCACCCATTTGGGGAAGTGGGCAAAAAGGTCCGCCTCAAATAGACAAAAACTCCAAAAAGTAGAAAACGAGACAAAAGTCCACTAAAAACAAGAACTACCAAAATTCGGCGAATGCACAATCCATAGCTCTGAAAGTACCCCGTGAATTTTAGTCAAAGTTCCACATTCTCAAAAATTCCAGTCCCTTAATTGTTTATGCTGGGTGCGCACATGATCAAGTCTTCAAAGTGCAAAACAATTTCACTTATCTGACACTGTAAAGTTAAAGCGGTTTAGTACAAGTCAACATCGACAAATTAAAATTAAGGATTAGTTTTAATCCCTTTTGTCATTTAATTCTCCTGAAAACATACAACTCTCTGTATAACAGGGGTCACACAGACAAACGCAATGGCATGGTCAGAAGCACCGGAAGTAACCACGGAGGGGGCGGAGGCGCCGTGCAAACATAATGGATCGACTAAGTGAAGGAACGCCTGAATGATAGTGAGAACATATTTGCAACGAAGAGAGCCCTTTGCGTCTCTTGATGTAGATACAGTTGACACACACTTGATATCAGTACATAATAGTTCTGACGTGTTCAATACGTCCATTTACTGAATGCATCATTGACACTGTTCTCACCCAGATTTGGCCAGTGTCAATTCGAAAAACTTCCCGATGCTCACATGGGCACGCGTCATTTCGCTCACTACTGACACACACAGGAAGCAGAGAACAACGTCACACAGTGATTTATAAACCTGTATGCTGAATACATTGACGATGTTAGGTATGTCTAACTCTGGCCTGCAAACACAAGTTCTGCAGTAGTATTCTTTATGATCTTGATGAGTGGGATAAATTTTGTCTGCCGGAAGTTGTGTTGCTTTCACTAAATTGAGGCCGTGCGATATTTTTCGCGTTAGAATTATTTATACACATATCGTCAGATACTGTTTGCGAGTGTTCTAATTTGACTCCTGATCGACTGGTGTGGTTGATCTTTTGGAATTCCGATATGAAATTGGTGATTTTGAGCAGTTCTTTTTGTGACGTAATAACGATCTGTCAGTTTAGTTTTCTAAAGCCTAGAAATCGTTTTTGACTGAGAAGGAAAAAATATATGATCGATTTTATAACGGCAAGTTGCTTGAATCAAAAACTGCTATGAAAAGAAAGCCCGGGTGTATTGCCCCTTTAAATGACACACTGTCTCAGTAGGTTTTAGTGCAAGTTAAAAACGGTTGCACAGTTAATGGGAGTTCAGTGAAATGCGCTCTTGTCTATGCATATTAAGTGAGCCAATGCCGACATTGTGAATTTTAGAAGGAAGAATGCAGCACTGACACTTTGATATTCATTTTACAACTTCAACGTAATTTTAACAAGGTAATTTCAATCAAGAATTAAGCAACATCAATGAAAAACACTTTTGCCCACGCAGGCATTATACCGTACAATTTGACATATCTGTACCTCAGTCAATAACAGTTTTACGCTCCATTTTTTAGGTGTATGGTTTATTTTGTACTTAGTTAATTAAAAAAGCCCTCTTCTCTGAAACAGCGAGACATGCAGCGTATACCCGGTGTCCACTCGTCACGCTGTGACGGTAAGATAGATTTTCCACACAGGTGTAACGCGCCAGATATATGACATTCAAGGTGATTCTTACCAATTAATTTGTTCAAGCGAATTAAAATGTACGGGTAAATACGGACACACACTTTATCGATTGTTGAAGAGTATCTAATCACAAATTAAATAACGCCGTTTCACATTTGTAAATCGCTTTCACAGAAAAATCACCTTTCGCAAAAATGTGTAAAATAAGTGTAATTGTTCGTACACCTTAAACTTTTCACACGCTTAAGTGCTTATGACGTCACCGTCAGGGATGAGTTTGGGATTTTTGGAAGGCATGGATGCAACTGGCTTCATATGTTCAACATTTATTGTACATGACACACAAAGCAACTGTTATGTCACATTCGCTTGCTGCCATTCAAATACTGTACTTGATGGCTACATGCAAAATGTCTTCTTTGGGGCCTGTATAAGTTGGTTTTGAGAATTAAAGAATATTCATACTCTCCTGTAGATCCCACCAACGTGTTAATTTGAGTGCGTTCTTAGAGTTATGTCAAACAGTGCAAAGATGCCAAAATTCGGCTCACTTCGCAACGTCATATCCCATAAGTTGGTGATCGAGTTCATGTGAAACTCTGCGATAGTATACTTTATACATTGTTCTCACGATCTTATTAGGAACTGCTCTTCAAAATTCTCATTTTTGCACTAGGGGCAGTGATTTATATGAAAAACTCCAAATATGCGAAAAACGAAAATTAACTGATAATTTAGAGCACTTTAACAGCATTTTTGAGATCTTATCATTACATTTTTACATTAAACGAAATTTGGCCATGTTATCGACATCGTTGTTGCTATGAATGAACCTCTTTTTGCTAAATTTCACTAAAAACAAATGGTCACATGACCCAAGTGCTCGCAGAATTGTTTAAAGTAAAAATAAACAAATACTACATGATTTCTACTATCAGAAAAAAACTACTTTCATTGAGTTAAACTCTATGGTCTTGCACATTATTTGGCCACATGCACAGGCTTGCCTATAATGTCCTACATAACCCTAGGTGTCAAACGTACGGCACTATGACAATCTAACTTATTCAAATCAATGCCATGCATTCTATTTACTTCAAATGGTCAAATATAATTCTCAAAATTTCTTCAAAGGTTAAGATTAGGGTTAGGGTTAGGATTAGGGTTAGGGGTGCCATTTGTTTGACTCTTGATGTTTAGCCATGCTCTTCTATTACTATGCACCCACCCTAGTGATTGACATGTACCCACCCTAGTGATTGACATGTACCCACCCTAGTGATTGACACGTACCCACCCTAGTGATTGACACGTACTCACCCTAGTGATTGACATGTACCCACCCTAGTGATTGACATGTACCCACCCTAGTGATTGACACGTACCCACCCTAGTGATTGACACGTACCCACCCTAGTGATTGACATGCACTTACCCTAGTGATTGACATGCACCCACCCTAGTCATTGACACGCAACTACCCTAGTCATTGACAATGCATCCTAACCATTGACATACACCCACCCTAGTCATTGACACGCACGCACCCACCCTAGTCATTGATATGCACCCATCCTAGTCACTGACATACACCCACTTTAGTCATTGACATACACCCACCCTAGTCATTGACGTGCACCCACCCTAGTCATTGACATGCGCTGGTTTGTCAGCCATTCCTAATAAATCTTCGAAGTAAATATAAATTGAAATTTTTGGATAACACGACTCCAAGGAGTTGGAAAATACACGAATATTATCAATTTGGTTAGTAAAAACAAATTAGACGAAGGTTCAAAATCCAGATAATTGAGACCTCTAAACTGCAGAATGAGATAAAAATGCACCCCAAGGAAGGCTCATTAACTCGGACAACTTGTTTGCCAACTCTATCCCACCGACGAACATTGGTCATAATACACGTTTCAAAGTTTAAATGATCCTTGGTCATCATTTCACTAATTGAAATTTAATGAAAATGATAATTAGACGAACCGAGAGCGCACGTTTATCAAAAACATTTCAATCATCACGTGCTGAATCCTATTTCCAAGGTTTGCGGATTATTTGTTCTCTCAACAAAAAGCACGCTTGACTCTAAATAAGGTACACGGATGCATACGCGAATACATTACACGAATAACGGATGCAATACATTATGTCTGTGCTTCAGTTCCGTGAATTTGCAATGTTTTCTCGGCTCCAACATCTTCTACACATTCCAAGATGAATGAAGTAAGAGTTTTGAAGCAATCTCTCTCATGCGTGCCGTGGGTATGTTCAGCCTATGGTCAGCCTATGGTCAGCCTATGGTCAGCCCAAATAATTTGTATGCAGTGCACGAGCAGTTTCGAATCAGACTGCAAATCAAATTGTTGTGACTGTAACCGATGTATTGTATCACACATTGTGTTTACCTTTCGTTAATTATAGATCATGTATGTTGGTGCTTTGAATATCCGAGTAGCTGTGGTTAACAAAATACGCGGATTGGAGGTGTGGGCAAATGAGGGCTGTACTCAGTCTCGCCTCTAGTTAGAGGAGATTTCGCTGTTGTTTAATTGTCGATGTTGAACCAAAGCATTTTTGGGTTTAAAACACTACCACGCTAATTCGATCTTGAATTATTGGCGAATGAGCCGGCAATTTAAGCCACAGACCTCGAATATACGCACAATTTTCGCAATCGCAACTTAAGGGTTGGCCAACCCCAATTAACTGTGGTGCGTTTTCTTGAATCCCTGATGATTTTGATTTTCGTGTTGTTAATATATAAGACCCCTAGAACTCCTTGCTTGAGTGTGGCTTGGGTACCTGCGCGCAAAAATGTTCTCTTGTGCATGCAAATACCTCCCTCCTCTACCACATTTCCCGTTTCCTCTCGTAGACTTTTTTTCTCGCGGAAGAACCAACCCAGCTTCCGCACATTATTCCCGTTGCGCTGTGTCACTTCCCAGCTCTCAGAGATCGTTTGTTACAGCTTCCTTTCTCAATAAATTATTTGAATATCAAAAATCAAATAAAAAGAGCCTTTCTCCACAATACACTGCAAATATCATACAGTTCATCAACTTTTATTGCAAAAACTATCGATAGTTTATCAATACCTGTGCTCACGGTATCACGGCATACAACTGACATGTATTGCTGTATGCAGTGAGAGCAAAATAGCATATTTTCATTGTATCCTAACAAGATTGTCAATTTAGGAACATTTGATTTTTGTTTTCATTTTTTAAGTTTGAAGGCAGTAGTCGTGCAATGACTCTGTTTAAAACAAATAGCCAAAAATTGGCGGGAATGTGTTTACTGGTAGAGACTTTCCACAGTTGATTTGTGAATAGAAATTTTACATCAATCGTACGAAATGACCCGAGAGAAGGGAACTACGTCAGAGGGTATAGAATATCTTTTGTGGGCAGGTAATAATGAATTGGAGTAGAGTTGATCCGTCTGTGAGCAAAGAAATGTGTTCGCGAGACGCGCGAAGAGGTCCGTGTGAGGGAAATACGCTTTCGTGAGAGGGGAACAGTGAGTTCGCGAGAATAATGTTGTGTGCAGCCAGGCAAGCCCGAGCTGTGGGTGGGCAGGGAAATATAGGTACCTTGGAAAATGAACATTATAAGGCCGATTTTATTACCTTAAGTGGCTTAATTCCTATTTCGTTTTTTTCAGATAAATGGTGAGGAAATGCAGTTTAATTGCGGCTTTAAGGTGTTATACGAACTCGATTTCTGTCAAAAATAACTGCCAGTAAACGCCTGTTCCTTACCCAGAATAGAGCTTCGTTGTTATTTAGGATCATAAAATGAAGAGCTGGAGTCAAGCCAGTTTATTGAACCTGATCTCTGTCAATAACCAAGCTTATAACTATATTTTATTGCTTTATTTAGGTGCCTAAAACTGAATCAACCCACTTTAACTCGTGAAGTCGGTCTCATAATAATCCTTACCATGGGATGACTTGAGTTCCGTTTCCAACAAGAACATCTGAACCATGAGACCGACCCGAGAAATCAATGCAAAATTTTTTTGAGGTTGGCTAACCTTAAAATTAGCGAAAATGCGGCATGTACGCATTGCCTGCAATAGCGGAGAAATGCTCCTTTATGTCCACGTTTTTCGCAAAGTCTTGCTTCTTTCTAAAAAAATAAATTACTGTAACAACAGGGAATTGTCAGCAGTCCACAGACAATGAGGCGTGTCAGCCAGTTCTGTCCAAGCTACAGATCAAGAATCACAGGGGCTTAGACACCCTGGTCCCCCTGGATCCAGACCTAGGCGCTCTAACGTTTCAGCCATGTGTAGCGATTCATCCACCATCTAATGTGAAGTCTGGATAGGCCAATTAATTGATTGAGTCTCCTGGCTTTGAAGACAGAAAACCACAATAAAATACCCTGTTCGAATACGGTTCAAAGCCCAGCAATCTCTCATCATTAAACTTGTGTTGGCATGAACTTTCAAGTCTAGGCTTTCAACTCGCACCAAATTGTTTATTCGTAGGATATTCTATTCCAGAGACGCAAAAAAAAAACACTGCTTACCTTAGAATCACTCCAGTTTAATTTCAGTTCGTAGTCTTCCAATACTGTAGGATGACTATTCACATGTTCGATAGCTAACTGCGCCGCCGGGAGTACTCCTCTTCCCACGTCACCTCGGCGGCCCGGCGACATCGGGAATAATCCTGCTATATATATAGGAGTCTTGCAGTCCGTCACAGAGGTCATACTTAAAACCCATAAGAATAACAAAGGGATGAAGTAGCGAGGAGGACCCGTCAATGTGGTAGCAACGTACTCCATTGTATTGAGCACCAACCTACGGTGGTGGTGGCGAAATATCAAGTGGCGTCAACTCCTATCATGCTGTGGTAGCCTTTAGCTGGCGGACATTATGCGTCATTCACGTAATCCTGTAATTGAAAAAAAAAACGAATAAATACTGCATGGGGTTATAAACCTATATATCTTGAGCATAAAATATAAATGACAACGGCACCTCACACTGCAAAGTTCATCGTTTGACTCCGCATTGTTATTTGTTATACCAGAGCACGCTCCGTCGGCTTTTTCTCCGAGGTATGCCTTTCCTGACCTTTAACCGACAGTCGATCAAACAATCTTTTTTGCTTTTAATCAAAACTACGAAACGCAACGGTAGTTAAGGCCGAGGTAAAGTTTCTCCACTTGGTTTCGGAAATACTGTCTTTATTGGAATTTGCTTTAATCTGCAGATGCTGCGTCAATCACGCTATAAGTCCTACTGACGTCGAACTCGGCAAGCCATCAACTAAGTATTGATGAGTCCGCAGCAATGCACTGTTCTAAAACTTCCGTGTGGTTTGATGGAAACATGTACGCATGCGTGAAATTACACGTTATGAAAAGGGCTAGATATTTTCACACACCCCAGCATGGTTCCTCCCCGAACAACATTGAATCAACAGCGTATTGTCTGCGTCTTGGCAAGATGGGGACGCCATTGAATTTCATTTTGTATTGAGAAGATGATTTCATTTGTCTAAGGCGAAATAAGCATTTTTATAACAACAAAATTCAAATCAATGCCTATGTGCGGCTATTCATGTTCATGTGCCTCCAAATATATCAAAATTAAAGCGCTTTTTTCAAAGATAAGTTTTCACAAATGTTTTACACACATTGTACATTGGCGTAAGCGCCTACGCATCACTGAAAGGTGCAGGCGCCTATCCCTCGTGTATTTGCATATATAAAATTGAGCGTTTTTGTTGCTGTTTTGTCTTTTCTTTGTACCGATAAGCCACGATGTTTCATTAATTTGACATTCTTTTTGGTTTTACTAAAGTGTTTCACATATAGGTGCATGCGCCTTATGCTAGATATACAATAAAATAATCGGAACTTCACATGCAAGCGCATTCACACCTACATCGTGCATAAAGATACCGGACAACCACAAGCAAGGGAACAGGAAGTCGAAGGCAAAAACATCCATTTTGACAGGAAAGCTTTCGTATGACACCAATGTGAAACAGTGAAATATTATGCCCTTCCAATTCTAACTTCCTTGTGAATATTTGCATTTTCTTGAAGACTTTCATATAAAACTCAACAGGAAGGTTCTACTAATGGAGAATGACTGCAGCTTCTGAAATTTGATTTTGACTTAAAAAACAGTGGGCACGTGAAATCGAAGGCTGTTTAAGCCAATAGGAGGCACTAAAGAACGCGCCATTCTATTGTAACGCAGTTAGGATATTCACAAGTGACGAAGGGCTTAACACGCTTTGTTCCACTTTTACGTCCTTTTATAAAATGCATTGGATTCAACTTATGGGCTCCACGCTAATTCCCAGAAGTGCTTTCTATTAATCTGTGATAGAATTTTGTAATAATGAGTTCCGTGTCATAGATCCGACTCAGGGAATTTACCAGAGCATGCATATATGCAGCACGATTTTGAATAATGTTCCTAAAATACAGCAATTCTCGTAGAAAGGAATAAGACTTCACAGCTTGAAAAAAATCAATTTTTAGATTGGAATGATAAAAATGTAACTCTTGGTTGAGTTATCGCTGGCTCGGACTTGCATGAAATCCCCACACAAGACTTGTGCGATTCATGACAAGTACAGAGGACTGTAGTAATCAATAACAATGCAGGTGCAGATTTATAACTTTGTGAGGTAAAGCAAAGGAAAATAGAAGTGAATTTTGTGAACATCAAACTGCATTAGGTATGACTTTGCAAACACTGCCACGTGAGCAATTAATCCACTTATACAGTTACAATATATTAATGGTTTCATGAACAAATTACTTAGTTAAGGGTAAATTGCGCATGCGTTTTTCACAAAAGACAAAAACTTAACAATAATTCAGTGCACATTGAAATAATTTTGGGCGCCTGCCAACTAATGAATGTTTTAATAACCAAAAATCACCGACAGACGCATTTTCAACGTTTTTAGTTTGCGTATGACAGGCAGTCGAAAAAACGTTTGACTACGACGGGAATAGTTCAAAAACATTTGGATCGTCCAATCATGCATTTAAACTGCTGCCAAGTACTGACGTAAAGTTCTCTGTTTTCTATCCCACTCGCCAAATTAATCGACGAATCTCTGAAGTTTACATTTTATTACATCACCAGGGAAACCAGAAGGTGTTGTTATTGATGTTGTTGTTGATGATGATGATGATAATGACGACGATGATGAAGATAGTAGGGATGATGATTATAATGGTAGGGACGATGATGATAATGATGATGATGATGATGATGATGATGATGATGATGATGATGATGATGATGATGATGATGATGGTGATGATGATAGTGATGACGATTGTAGAGATGGTAGCGATGATGATCGATGAGCATATCAACTTAATATCAATAAATGGGGCTGGGCAAATCCCAAATTTGGATCCACGGTGAGCAAAATTTTGGAGAAGTCGGATTCGTTTGTGAACCCCAATAATATTAACCTTCTTACTGTCCGTGAACGCAAATTTCAATTTCTCCCGAACGCCACCACTCCCCCTCCCTTGGTTGTCACCAATTTCACACCCTCCCGCCATAGACGGTTCTCTTTGGGGGCGTGGTTAGCAATGGCCACCAGAAATCTGAGTACCCGTTGTTCATTAGATCTCAACTGGTTACTTACGAGGGTGCGTTTAGGGTACGAATTTGACCTCTAAAAGAGTATTATTGATGAAGCTGTACTGCCAAATCCCTCTTTAGGGGTATAAACGTACCGTAAGAAACTCCTACAGGATCCAAGGGAAGGGTCCAGGGAGTACTGGTCCCCTTTTAGCCAAAGCAGCAAACAAAAACCACAGGAAGTCTTTCTTCTTTTCATTTCTACATACTGCTGGGCAAAGAGATGATGACATTAAATTTCCTACTGATTTTCCCCTCCTATTTTGTGAAATGGAGTTTTCTTCAGAAACCTATGACATGTACTGCCTTTCCTTGGACCTCCGCTTTCGTAAAATGCTGACTGCGCCTATACATGTATGCACGAGAAATGCGGTATAGATACATGTATCATCAAATTGGTATTGAGTAGACAGAACATCGTCTCGAAAACTTTGGCTATAATTTCGTCTATTTCGAAGACTGAAAATAAGGCTAAAATTCAGTAATCACTTTATTAGGGTCCAGCATGGGGAAAGTTTACTTAGCTAGATAGGGTCATGCTTTAAAGTAACACTTCGGTTTCGGGGTTCCTGGTACACGAATTTAGATTTTGTCAAAATCCCTTGTTGAAACACAAGCATCCAAGTTTGTAGTGTCTGCCCCCCACTCGGGGAGCAACTGAACTGACGGAGGGTTATTTCAGATTATAAAACAGTCTAATGCATTTTGCTGTTGGGGACCGGACGATGGAGATTTTATCAAATTTCAGCCTGCATCTAAGTTCACTGACGCATCATCATTTTACAAGGTAAATGTTTAAAGTTATGTAATACTTTATCTACATGCATGTGCATCAAGTCAAATATTTACTATAGATTTTAACAAAATAAAAGAATACATTATGTGAAAGTAGAAAATATGTAGAATTTGATTTTTGACTTCTTGTCACTCTGTCATTAAATGGTTCACGTGACCATGTTGTTTGTGGTAAGATTTATCAAAAAAGAAAGGCACATCCATTACAAAACGACGGTATCAACAACATGACAAATTTCTCTTGATAAAAATGTTTGAGATGAAATCTCACCAACACTGTTACAGTTTTCTTAATTATCATTTCGTTTTTGTTTTGTACAACACGTCAATCAGAAACCAATGCACCCGTGCATGTGACCAGACAGGAAAAATAACCTTGACATGTCGCGCCATCACATGGCAACACAATGTAAAGACCAAAGGCACACCCAACGAGCATTCTGAGTTAGCTGCAGGTTGTTCATTAGATGCAAATTTATTTGCGGTAGCATGAATTCTGGTTCGTTACAGTCTGATACAGTTTATAAATTAAACTTGTGCTCCAAAACGATAGGAAATTATTCGCGTATAATTGCCAGCACGTGTGATCTGAGTGCCTTAATCCTTTATACACGCACACTGTACATGATCAGTAAAAGTCCCATAAGTGATCGACACGTGCGAGTATCGTACGAGCCACACCCTTTTTATACATTGCTTTTCTGATAACGATCTTTAAAAGAAATATCGCTTTTTCAGTTCTTTAGGAAAAAGTATGGATAAAAATCATTTGAATAGTGGTTTCGTGTAATTCAATCCTCGGATGGCGGTCTATGCTTTTGAGCTTTTTGATACAATCTCACCTTGTTGGTTGTTTGAGCCGCTTGTGTTGATGTCGCTGTTCTTTACATAAACATATTCTGTTGTATTGTTGACCATTTGGAGTTTGTTCTACATGTACTTCACTTGGTGAACAGTTAACAGTTCCGCATCTATAGGAGGCAAAGAGGCAAAGGGGCAATGGCCCAGAGCCGCCCATTCAGAAGAAGACCCTGTCTGAAAGGGGGTTCCTCAATATGAAAGACTATATCATTAAAAAGTTAGAAAAGAAAGGCAATTAAATCCATCATGGAGTGGTCCAATTTCATTTAAGAAGTTGTATGATTTCGCAAAAACAGACAAAGAAAGCCAATTGATTCTATCTTTGGTGTCTCTCTACGCGAGTGTGAAAGATATCGAAAACACAGGAAAAGGGTGGCTATGAATGAACGGGTCCCCTCCAAGGGCTGAGGCCCCTGAATGTGAAATGATTTGTTATTTCAAAAAATGAGTAGCAACTAATGCTGTCAGGACCCCTTCCAATTTACTTAAAGTGAAATATAATTTCAACAAAAACGGAAAAGACTCAATTCTTTATCGCCGGATATATACACACTTGCATTGTCTAAAACGGTCGTCTTGAATTTAAAAATATGAATTAATTTAGTGTGAAAGATCTGTGCATAAGAAGCATGTATTATTAAGAGTACGATTTCAAGTGCCTTTAGACGATCTGTACTCATTACGGCAAAAATGGGGGGCATAACAATAATGTCCTAGCAGGGTCAAGCACTGGTAGTTAAAAATCTGTTAAATTTTATGTTAGATGTTTCGCTGTTCTTCTTTTCTGGGGTACCTCTGCCTCAACCCCTATGCCTGTCGTCGAGGTTTCACCACGGTGCCTGCATTTTATTGGCGGGCACGTGCTCCCTAGCCCCCGGGTTACGCCTGACTTACAGCATTCTGCACCCACATGAGGACTGGTCTTCCATCAAAGGCGAATTTAGACTGGCACCTTCTCAGATGACCGATGACTAAACAGAGCACTAACAGACCAGAGCCTCCAGTACGTTCTTTGTGAGATTTCAGGACTACCGCCACCGTAACCGGTTGCCATTTGGAAGTTGTGGTCGGGTCCCCCTCGTGACGTTATCAGTCCCGCCAATGCCAAGGCCCACGCGTGAATTCTGTAGGCTGAGTAGAAATGACCAACAGATTAAGATCGTCATATGATTGGTGAAAATAGTTATTCACTTCCACAACACCCTAATTATTTATGCGGGTAAGGCATAGAAAAAGATCCAGTCAGTTTATTTACAGCGAAATTGTATTCTACCTATGTATTCCATAACTAAAAGCAGGGACCTAACGAGTTCTTGAATGGAAAATGCCAAGCCATTAGTATTCCATAGACGTCGTCAATATGCGTATATGCACAAAATTAATCCGCTCTGAGTACGCGTCTTGCATTATTACATTCACATGTACATGTGCTGGTGTAGACACTTGAGGGAGGTGAGTATTAGATTGTATAAATGTCTTACTTCATTGTCGATTTATCACATGCAAGGGAATCAGGCTTCAAGAGACCTACAGTATGTCTATGAGGCCTCATCAATTAAACCAACTCAGAGTGTAATTTTAAGTCAAATTTGCACTAATGTGCAAGATACATTTTCGTAGGGACAAAATATTACATTAAGTCGGTAAAATATAAATTAGGTTAAAGTTTGCAATGACCCGAGTTTTCAGAATTCAGCGCTGCCAACCGAAGGCGTGCATATTGCCTCGCGAAGCTTGCTTACGGTAAATTTTGCTCAGATACGGAGGAATGAAACAAACAAGAATGGTGACTGATTTCATGTTTCTATTTAAGCACTTTTCCATGTCAGTTAAATTACTGTCTGTTTGTGGCGATTTACATTATTTTCACGTGAACATAACACGGACTGTCTGACCTGGCCCTGATCCGGCTGAATTGTTCATACCTCAATTGGGTACCAAACGCTCAAAATGTACATGATTACCGCCGATTCTGACGTACTGATAACAAACCAAATGAACATGGGCGGCGCACCATAGGGGGCTGGGGGGGGGTAATAGCCCCCACTTTTTCAGTGCTACGCCGCACCTGGTCTATAGGCGGTGCACCACAGAGGGGCTGAGGGGGCTTTAGCCCCACTTTTTTCAGTGCTGCCCCGCCCATGAATTGAACCATGTAAAAAGTGCACTTCACTTTCTTTGATAAGTCATTTGGCATTGGTACATTACGCAGTGTCTTTATTCTTCATAATTTGTGACTTTTTATTGTTACATGGAACGCAAATCAAACCTTAGAGCGTGAAAAACATTTGCTATGGAATGAAAATGGAAACCATAAATGTGAACGAGGGTCTTAAGCAGCATATCCCCTGCTTCAGCAACAAAGTGGTTCAGAGTTCAAAAGTCAAAAGGACAGATGGGGTCGGTATGAAACATCCCATGTCAAGTGGTACATTCGGCAACAAAATGCGTTTTTTAGACCAACCCAAGGCGGATTCGAACTCACCACTTAACGGGAAGTCCGACGCTTGCAAGCGACGTAAAACCTGACACGACAAGTAGACGAAAATTTTTAGCGTATTGAACGGATTAAGTCACCGGTCTCGACTTCAGCGACTGACTAGCAACAAACAGCGATTCATAATGAAATCTCAAAACGTCGGGATTGCGTTGCTTTAAGGCTCTTGTCAAAGCTAATAACTTCAAGAAGTCTATCACAACCAAGAATAATTCCGAAAATCCGTCTTCGTTCCTAAAACGAAGTGTGACATATCAAGATTAGACTGAGTGATGAAAAAGTTAGCGCGAGTGGTCCTAATCTTTCGACTAATTCACTTTCTCATTAGCAAACGTCAGGTCTGTCACAACTCCTTCACAATTCCCCTCACCTTTGTCACTAACTCTTCTCAAGGAACGACATCAGAGTTTCCGCCGGTTCTAGGGATTAAATACCAGACACGGTATTTATTCGCACCCTCGCTTGGATACCTGTGTTGTATGTCGCGACATCTGCCGGTTACTATCATTGGAGTGGCGTTAATCTCTCCCACTGCAGGGTGTGCACAAAGCCGCAAATTAATCGAACTATTTTGAGAGCAGTTGTGAAGGCACTTTCCCCCTGACCGACGAGAGTCGCAATTAGATCCCGCGCAGTGTGTTTCTTGGATTATCAATTAATCACCCATTAAACGTCGACAGGTTATCTATCATTAGTTACCTGTAAGGCGGGGTGATCAGCACCTGACACGTGTTCAAGCCATCATCTTCAGATCAGAACGACAGAGATGGGGACTACCACCCGCATGACTGCTCTCATAACGAAGGTACTGGCACTTCCAATAATCACTAGTGCCCTCTGTGATCTGCTGAAGTCACCCGATGGCATGCTTCCGGTCAAGAGAGCACTTGTCCCATTTTTATCGTGCAGCTAATTACTATTTTAAATCAAAAATATGTTTATCATTCGCCACTCTCATGATAATTATGTGATTTCAAGTTAAATGCAGACATGTAAAAATTGAAAGGCAAATCGTTCTCCACTAGTCCAATAATCTACAGTTTTGTGAGCTGGCCAAATGAAAGAGAATTTTACGAGAAAACTGAAACGAGTGCATTCTAAAACACGTCTCATTGGTGGATCTAGAATGCCGTAAGGAGGGGGAGGGGAGGGGGCAACCACAATTTTGACGGTAAATGTTCGCATTACCTCAGACGGTGTTTTCTTTTTGGTCGTGTCCATTGGGGGGTGGAGCCTGAGACCCCCGGCTGTAAATTCGCCTATGGAACATTCAGATTATTATCATACCGACAACACTTATTTCAGAGGTTATCTATAAATGCATGATGACCTCTGTGCTAATAGGCGGTCCCTGGAAAGCCCACTAGCTCCAAAGTGGCACAGTAAGTTGTATGCATGTGAGATTGTGAGGGACGCGAGAAAATTCAAGTATAGCAAAACAAACAGAATAACAACATTGACAAGCATTGTAAGCATAATTTACACTCTCATTCAATTGTTAAAAGCCCATGAAACCTATGTGAAGGAGTAAAAATGTGATAATGAGGCGAACGTCGATATACAACGTATCACTAAATTGAGCCCAACTGCTCTTCTCAAAGACTTCAAGACCAGGTGAAGTAAAAGTGCTCGTGTCTTGACCGCGTAGTGCAACCCCTTAACTGATATTAAATGATTTGTATTCGTTTAACTTGTGACCTTGAGTTGACCTGGCTTGTATTTCGTCAAAAGTGACTTAAAACTTAAGTCCGAGATTTTGTCTTACACTCCACACAAAAATTTCTGAAAAATCATTAAACCTCACTTAAGCAAAAAGTCCAAAGTCTTTGAGACTATGCACATAACTATCAGTTACTGAGATATTTTCTGAAAATTATTTCTAAGCTCTGGTACATCGACCCTTTCATGCGCGTGTGGGCTGCTCAATACTAATGTTTCAGTATTTACTCGTGGGATGCTTTACTTCAAATGGCGATCTTCTCGCGAAAGCCATTTGTGTGTTAACGAGTCAATATACCACCTGACCCACAACAAATTGCAACAAAAGGCTTTAAAGTGTCCTACTGGGTATACTTATTAACAGGAAAAAAGTCTAGCAAAATCTGACCACCGAAAATGGGGCAAAACTGGGACATTTCCAAGATGGCCGCCACGACGTTTCGAAATCACTAAAAACAGATGTAACATCTTCGATAATTGATATATTTTGCTTCTAGTCGATGGTTTTACGGGGTTAACAGATCACTGGTATGGTTAAAATTCAGACATGGTCAGTATTTGATATGAAATTCAAGATGACGGCTAAAATTCAAGAGCGAAAAATCGCATTATATCGGGTGGCCAAAGAAAGTTTCAAATTTTAACCATTATTGTTTCGAAAACGTTCAGTGAAATTGCACGAAATTCTGCACATCTGCATATTAATTTATTGTCAGTACACTATGAAAGTTATAATGATACACTGTGTTTTCGATCCAGGACAGGAAAGATACTTTGTAATTGAAAAAAGTCAATACAACATTAATCTACATAATTATACAAAGTGACATCATCAAGGATGGTGATACTTAACAATCAATTTACTCAGGAGTATGTTTTCAAGGGTTGTGTCATAAAAATGTTATGTTGGTGGGTGATAAATTTTGCGAAGTAAAGATGGTGTTTCCAAGTGTTGAGAACGAGCTGACTGGGGTTAATTACAACATGTTTTACACAAAATCTTGACTGCAATCTAATGAACTACATAGTTTGGAATGCGCAGACAGCAAATGTGTACCAAGATATAGGTTGTATTATGCTCAGTATCGTAAACCTACAAAACTTCTTCTTTACTTAAAAGATATCTGACAGTATCAAAATGACTGAATCCCAGGTGCCTGTAAAATATTTATTCGTCGACGTGACGCATGAACGATTAGGTAATATATTTTCATCCAAGAATGTTGTGTTCATTACACGTACTGCCTCAATTCAATCCTCCTCACTGTCTTTAAGTTCCTCAGAAACTTGAATTAGCGGATTGTCATAATATGTCGCTAGGTACAATCCACATGTAGATATACATACAAGCCCCTTCTTTCTGCAACTGCAACGGGGCGTACTACAAGGTGTGGCACAGTTGCAGTGTATCATCTTCAGGAGTGTCTGGTGCAGCATTCATGGCAGTCATGAAGGGTATGAGTCGATTGTCTACAAGTCTCCAGTCCAAGTCTAAAGGATCCAGGTCATTTGTCATCCCCAACCAAACCATGACCTGGTAGTACACTCGAGGCAATGGAACCTGGTGGCTGATTCCGTTGGTGGAAGACGTTCGGGAGCAACGAGACAATTAGGTGCAGCAACCTTTTCGTGAATATGTTGTAATGCATGGCAACCAGAGAACACGTGTTCCCTCCACCAAACATTGCGACCATCGCTTGCCTGCCAAATTTCTCTACTTCATCGGGAATCACACCTTTCTTAGTGAATGTGTCTGCGTCCGACTGCAGGACTTGGTCATCTTTCACGAGTTTCTGAGAGACTGATTTCTTCCCAAGGCCATATGCACGAGACGTTGAGTTGCATCCTGTGAAGGAGTGCAGGGGTAGTAGCTGGGTACACAACTTAATCCTGTGCATGCACTTCATCCAATTTATGTCGTATACTTTCAGATTGGTTCTTGACTGGTTGTCTGATCTGAAAAATAGTGGTTTCCCGTCAGCCATACAGTAATGGAGCATAAGCCTCAACAGGTCAATGTCCTCGCCGATTAGGCATCCCGTGGTGGAATGCATAATTGTACTGTTTACTGCTGTCTTTGCAACGTCCACACCAGCGTTCTCTTCTGTCTGAACGACTGTGCATTCCACTTTCTGCAGCTGGTCATTTATAGGCGGTCAGTTGTTGCCAATGGACAGGAATTAATCTCTCTTAAGCATCAAATTCCATTTCTCCGGTGAAGTTCACAGTCGGATAGCTGCTGGTATGTCTCCGTCTCTGCACCTGCATCATAGCCATCAAAGACAAAAGTGGCTGCCTCATAGTGCTTTGCGCTGAAGTCAGATTATACTCCGGGAATTTTTCCATACATGTACGTCTCCCCTTTCTTCCATTTGAGCTTGTGCAGCAAGGATCCCTCATCAAGCACTTACCTTTCAGTCTGGAGGCGTACTGAAGGTGTGGAGTCTGGTGCTCCTTTACTTGCATGAACCTTGGAACAGTGGTCATAAACGGCTTGAGCCAGTTGAGGTTTGTCAGCCTTCCTCAAGAACAGGTTGTCTTCAAAGAAGGACTGTGGGAATGGACTGAGCTCGAAACTCTACTTTCTCAAGAGACAAGTCATCTCACCGGGATATCACAAGGATTGCTCGAAGAGCAAGGTATGATCAATGGTTCTGTAAGGACCAACCTGGACAGCAGCTGCGTTTTCTAGGGTCTTAGCTTTGAATTCTCTCTCCTCTTAACAGAGAAAGAAAACAAGGGTTGTTGGACAATTCTCTCAATGATTTTGTTCCCAACAGATTCATATTCATGCACGTTGACGTCTGCGTTAGCGACAACACCATTGATGACATTGCGTAGCAAAGGGTCTGAAGAGAAGCGTGAAAATGCGGCCAGCTTCATGCTTATCTTCACAAGGTCGCATGCACCTCTTTCAATTCTGGCACCAGTTGTGTTGTTCGCTTGTTGTGTACGTGAGGACATTGGAGTCATGCAAGGTGATGTTCACCTCTGACGTAAAAGGGGCCGATTTTGTCCACAATGTTCACTGCTCCTCTGTCATCTTACTGCCATGAATTTTAGCGATCGCGTTAGTGTTTGTTCAATAGTTAGATCACAGCTGAGGCCTGTCCAAAACTGGTTTGTTCGCCGAATCACATAAAAGCTATTTTTGAAACTTCGCATACACATCTGGATGTTTGCTTTCCATATCAGCCATTTCTTGTATGTAGAGGTAAGCAGACTTCAGATAGTTGTGGGGTCCAGCTGCAGCGAATGTTGGCAAGGCATCACCAACAGCGTGCAAGTGATCATTCCAAGACCGAGTACGATGCGTCTTGATCATGGCCCGAACAATATGGAGCATCTTCTGATAACCAAGCCACATGTGACTCGTTTGGACTTTGTACTAAGTTCAGACTTCTTCTCAAGATTTTCGATGATCTGCGCAATTGCGGCGCTGGTTGTGTAGAATTTCAGACATATGTTGACATTTTGCGCTTGTCTTCTAGTTTACTCGTGTGGATTTTTTAAATAAAAACCAGTGGCAAACAAATATACACTACACAATTTTTTGTGACTTTTATGCTTTGGATTAAATATTTGACAGCTTGAAATATTAATGCAATGTTCATATTTTGAAATAATTCAGTCAGAATTTAGTCACATCTAAATGTTTTAAGATCATTCAATCAGAAACCACTCACATCTAATCATACTTTCGTTGTAGGGGATAAGATATTAAATAATGAGTAAATCAGTGATTTTTTTCGATTTTGAATTTTAGCCGCCATCTTGAATTTTATATCAAATACTGGTCATATCTGAATGTTAACCATACCAGTGAGTTTCTCACCCCTTAAAACCATAGACTAAAACCAAAAATTATGTCTCTATCACAATTATTGAAGAAGTTATATCTATTTTAAGTGATTTCGAAGCGTCGTGGCGGCCATCTTGGAAATGATCCAGCTTCAACCCATTTCCGGTGGTCAGACTTTGTTATACTTTTTTCTTATTTATAAGTATACCCAGTAGGGCATAAAACCACTCCAGAACCTTTTTTTGCAATTTGTTGTAGGTAGGGTGGCCATTTGTCATAAACTGACCCGTTCAGTGACTTTTTGGCATAGAAAAGTTTCGAGGCAGGGTAAAAATGAGTGTGAGTTTTGAAACTTCAGTGAAGAGCACTGTGCCTCGTGTTCGATCTAGACGTGTTCATATAGTATTAGGGAGTTCTAAAGGTAAGTAAGGACGAACAAATGCATTTATTTCTCCAGATCGTCGCGTGAGGTAAATCCTCTGTATTATTGTGTCACGGATTATTTGTTTTTACACCTAAAATTTTGGTCACATCAGTTGACCTATAGTCAATCTGTAAAGAACTCTGTCCCTACCGGGGCTCAAAGTCAGAACTTTCTTGCAATCCATGCAAATGCACTTTAACCACTGATTCATCGGTAGAATACAAACATCCAATAGGAGGCAACTTCGGCAAATTTATGAATGTATGTGCATGTGCCGATGTAAATCAGTGCGTTTATGTGGAATGAACAAGATCTATTAAGAGACTCTTAAACGCCATCTGTAGGTCACATCACGTGACTTATCTATAGTTAAGTGGAACGAACTTAGATTTATAACAGAATATTCGTACTATTGTGTCAGCTTGCCAAAGGATCGCATTGACTTTGAAGTCTCTTACATAATTTCAACATTTTAATTTTTTGTTAAAGCTGCATTTCGCTCAGACTAAAACCGGAAATGGCATTAAACAGGGCTTTTACTCTCATAAAATTGCCGTGGTAATCAAGATTCATTACTGTCATAGGATTGAAACCTTGGCGAAGATTGAGAAAAAGAAGCAGATGAAGATGAAGAAGGTGAAGAAAACTTTTTGTGTAGAAGACAAAACGCTAAAATTTGAGGTACTCAACATTCAGAAGTTCATTTACAGTAAACAACGTCATATAGGAATGAACAATCTGACCTTCTCGCGCTCGAAATCACCATTACTTCACTGTATTTCACTAGCTGGCTATTATTTTATACTTTTCCAACGATTTTGTTAATAGGAAAAATCTGAGAGAAGAAGTTTCTTCATTAAAGATAGAAATTACCGTTCGAATGAAGTCACATCTAATGTCTACGCTTTGGTTTTCCATTGTTTAGTGTGACGTCATTGTGAAATTTGATGTTGCGCACTCTCACCAAGCGCCAAATTAACAAAACTCAACTCATTTTTAGAAGTAAATAATCCATTAATTAAACTGAAAAACACATGATGTTTAGTTGTGTCGTATCTGGCACTTTTATGACGCGATCTGGACCCGTAAATAGGAATTGAAATGCAAACTCATATCACGTTGACACGTCTTGATATTTTATCCTATTCAGGCAATCCCGAGGGCTGTTTGGTACTTGAAACGTTTACAAAATTATGTGTTTGGACTAATCGGTGTGTTCCGCCAACGGCTGCACACGTTGTACACTCCTGATGGCTTGACAAGGATTAAGATTTACCACGTGCGCAGCCTAGCAACTAGTTCTTACTAAATTAAACTGCAACGCAAAATTTGGCCCAGTTAATATTATTGTTTTTAAATTTGGCCTTTTGATTTTGACTGGGCCAAAAAACGTCATACTAAACAAGCCCATAAATTTGTCAATTTCGTAAAACAACGCCTAATTTACGTTTTTGGCGACCTGTGTCGAGCTCCTTTAAGAAAAACTATCTCATCAGTACGTGAACGTTGAAACGGTGTTTGCACGTAGAATCTTTCACACTATTCGTGAAGTTTGCTGGTTTTTTCTCAGATCCGACTTCGCCTGCCAGTGATTTTAATGATATTATAAGCTTTAAGTACAATGATTTAAAACTTGTTCTTTGTAGCGGGGGTTAACGAAATGATACTGGCCATGTGGTGGATTTCGTGAAAGCGAGACTTCCCTTACAAGTCACTAGAGTTCGACAAATATTATCGGCAATTTCAATGGGCTTACTGCACACACACGCACACGCACACGCACACCGTCTTAAATATTTTGATAATGGCATAATTACAAACTTGTGACATTGGTTGTAACAGGTGTAAAAGAGCAAATTTTGTCCAGATGTCTCATTGTATATGATTCCATGAGACGTACCTTTTAGGTGAGGAAGTCATGTTTTGTGAGTCCGGCCACTACAGGTCGTGACCGTGTTTGGTGCTAAGGAACAACGTTTGCGACTGTGGGAGCAGCGTAGTTCAGGTACCCTGCTTGATTTCTACTCTGGTGAAAACAACGCGCCTTGTATGAAATCGTTTCAAAGAACGGATAAAACAGATGTGATCTTTGTATCCACGTGCTGCGCATACCGGGATACCGGAACGCGTTACACAACGTCAGAATGTAACCTTTCATCTGGAGCTGTTAATTTTCTGGAATTAGGTTACTGTCAATAATTGTCAATCTAGCATGTTCGCATCTGAAGGTAGGATAGAGACTCGTTAGTAAAAATTAAGACCATTTAGTTTACCACCAATATCAGGAGAGGCCTGTGAAAAATGTTGAAACACATCAGAGAAAACAGCCCAATCTCAGTTAAGTACAGTCTTATTATACATGGAGTAGTGATGCAGCGCTGTAAACAGAAGCTCTAGAAATTTGAAAGAATGTCATATGTAACTGAAGGCGCAATTAACAATGCCGGGTCTTCCAGCTGACACAGTTCACGCCAGCATCAGAGGAGGTCTTGCAATGCTAATTTCAACAAATTAGCTTAATTGGTGTAGAATTTTCGTAAATTTGAATGTTCGGTAATGTACACAAAATTGACAAGTACGAGCAAATCCAGACACCTCGATGATGTATCGGCAAGCAAGAAGTTGTAAACACAAACCACGAGATTCGGATGCAAGCAAACCTGGCCGCACTAAAGAAAATGAGTGAGACGTTAAAACAACCAAGTACTGCAATTTCCTTCAAGTACACACACACGTCAAAATGCTAGCAGCGTACTTGTTTTAATAAGGGGGTTCATTTAGTGCCGTAATCTTGCGGAGGAGTAGTGTTGTGCTGAAAGTTATGTAGGACCTTAATTACAGGTTTGCGGATTTAGTCACTAATATCTGCAAAACTATAGAGTTTAACTTAGTAAAAGTATATATTTTTGAAAGTAAAAAGCACGCAGAATTTGTTGTTTTTTGACTTTTTATCATTCTATTATTAATCGGGTTAAGTACTTTAATTAAAACAGACAAGAAAGGTGCATTGATAGAAAAACAACCATATAAAATTTATTTGATAAAAATGTTCAGTGTGATATCTCAAAAACCGTGTTACAGTTTTCTAAAACATTATTTCGTTAACGTTGTATGCGCCTTTAATTTTTTTCATAAAAGTTCTATTTTTGATATCCGCTCGTGGAAATGTATCGTTTCAAAAATAATTCCTAACAAAGAACAGTGCATAAATCATAGTATCTGAATGTTTCATGTGAATTCACTTAACCGTTTCTGAGAGCTGTACGATGTTCCGAAGTTAGCAAAATTTGGACGTATGGTCCTGCGAAACCTAAAGGGATATGGAAAATAATTACATTGTACTGTCACCGTCTACAAAGCTACGATCAAAACGCCAAAGTAGTTGCCACGTTCGTATTCAACTTTCCCTTTTGTTGAGATAGAACGCATTGTATTTTCAAGAGATAAGGCTGCAAGTGCACTTGAGCTGACCTAGACAGGTAACGAACGACATTGTGGCGTGGATACAGTGCCAATGAAATAGCAACAAGCGGTGTGTGCGTAGAAATTAACGGTTTTTACATGCGCGCCTAAAACAAACGGGGCTCGAATTTTTGGCACCTTTTGTTAAAAAAACGTCGGGAGACTGAAAAAACGGGGTACCACGTACGTTCAGAGCTTTGAATTGTGCATTCGCGCCTTTTTAGTGGACTTTTGTCTCGTTTTCTCTGAAGCGGACCTTTTTGCCCACTCCTTCCTCAACAGGGGTGCTCGTTTGAGCTCAACGAGCCCCACCCCCCTTGTGTGCGCGCATGATTTATAATAAAAAGTTGCCAATAGGACGATAGAGAGAAAACGTTTGACGATGCAACAGTGTGGAAAGGTAAAATATAGTATAAATAGTTAAGTGACGGTGTTGCAGTCTCATGATTTTAGGGCAATGTCACTGCTGTCAAAATGCTATGTTAAAGTAAGATTTTCCTGACTACATGAACGTCCAATGACATCATTTGCCGTTTTCATCCTTTAGCCTTATTGTGCGATGTTGCGCACGTCAACATTTTATGAACATGGTGATAAATTTGTCAATATTGTGACGTTGCTACCCGCAACTGATTAAAAGCCCACAGTGTCAGAGACAATACGAATGAAAGGATTCTTCTGTCATCAACACCAGATCACCCGTAGTTGATAAATTCCCGGGGGTTACTGTCATGAAAAAGGTGTACTGAACGTGCACCCCTGCGAGGACTTCATTTTTCATAATAGGTTTGTTTATAAAAGTTTGATTTTCGTAGTCTGGCAAAATTCTCGACGAAAGGATATATTTTCCGACAAAATACACTACAAAATGACTCAGTCACTTGGGAGTTCGAAACTTTACAAAAGTTCCACTTTCCAGGTATACACGTGAACATGAGGCTTTTTAACATTATCCATGTCTTTAAAAGTTTTCTTGCAAAAGATGTATACTAATTTTCAACAACATGGCACCTGTTCTTGTCTCGCTCTCAATACCTTAAAAACCAGCTGCCTAAGAATATCCTACCTTACAGTTAGGTTTATGGAGTTAACCCGCGCACAACAAAGTTTTTGGGATAAACTCCTGCAAAATCCCTACAAGTGGGTCCGTTTTCGAGTCCACTTTCTAAATGGTTGGTATCTTAATCTTCCATCTAAAACCTGGTAAAATGTAAAGTCGAGTAGTGAACCCCCTGGGGGGATAATTTGCTCGGCTGAGAATTCTAGTGCCAGCTACTTCAAATCTAAACTGCAGTAACACACTGGCAAGGCCATGTACAATGACCAACAAGACGTAATCGATAGGCTGAAGACAAGCTGTTGTGATTTCTATGAATGAACAACGACCAGAACAACTGTTCTCTCCTACTCGTTAAAAGCCTACGTACGGCAGAACATAAAGAGTGGGAAATGTATCTGCACAAAAGCCAAGTACCACTCAGTCTAAGTCACGAACTTTAATCAAAGTGTGAAAACGCGATCACGTCCGTCGTGCACAAATGTCGCCATCGATTACTAAGTTTCCCAGAACTGAGTGCTTCATAAAATGATAATCGATGACGACACACTTCACTATTTTGACGGGATAAGCAGCATATTTAGAGAGTTGACACGGTAAGATGGGAACCTTTTAGAGAGAGTCATGAACGCATGAACCAACTACATGTATTCACATAATATAGAAATCAGCTAACCTATTCAATAACTATTTTATTAACTTTGAGAACAACTTGAATGGGCTTCCCAAATAGCAATATGTAACAGGTATTTTAGTTAGACTGACTATTAATGGTGACCATGTAGTACAAATGGTCTTGATTTAAATTAAACCTTTGGTGTGGATGGTGTCAGCTCCAAAATAATGAAACTTGCTCATGACGAGCTTACTACATGAGCATAAAACCACCAATTTTCCTAGTTTGTGGAATCTTTCAAAAATAGCCCCTTTACACAAAGGCGGTGCTGCTGACAATGTAAACTACTACAGACCAATTTCACGTTTGTCGGTCTTATCCAAATTGTTGGAAAAGCATGTTCACAATACTCTTTATTCATTTTTGACTGAGCATGACTTAATAGTTTCCAATCAACCCGATTTCAAAAGTGACCACTCCTGTGAAACTGTCCTAACAATTGCTAACGTCTGGGCTCAGGGTGTGGATAGTGGTCACAACGTTGGTGTCGTATTTTTGGGTTTTAAGAAACCTTTTAATCTTGTTGATCACTAGATACTTTTAAATAAATTGTCGGTTCATAGGATTTGCAAGGATTCCTTAAATTGGTTTAGAACGTTCCTCTCAGAAAGGTGACAGTTTGTATCCCTTTCTGGACGTTTGTCCGAGTCCAGAGCTATTACACACGGTGCCCCCAGAGATCCATCCTGGTTCATCTAATGTTTCTACTTTTTTATTAATGATCTGTCTTTGGTCTGCGATAACGCAGTTTATATGGATGCTGACGATTCTACTTCATCTGTTGTCGAAAATTCACCGGACACTGTAAAGAACCGACTTCAGTCTGATTTGGTTAAAGTTGCTACCCGGTGTGTTGATAAGAAAATTGTATTTAATGCAGAAATAACAAAATGTATCAATATTGCCACAGACAGCGTCTTGTTAGAAGTGACCTTGAACTTAATCTGGCTATTTCAGACGCCCATTTGTGGGAACAAATGTTGATATGCGTCGGACAAGGCCAAGACGCTGTCTAATTTTTGTACACAGTCCCACTAATATGATTACACCAGCTAACGGTCTTGTCAGCAGTGACGCCCAATAACTAAGTTCGCTGTATGCCTGTTTGAGCTTGCGTTTGTGTGTGGCGCAGAAATGTTTTCACAATAACGTACTAGCTTATTTATCTCATAACTTATTGCTCGTTCGAAACAGTCACCAAATTAGTACCAGATTCCTTTCCTCAAACCATTTTGTTGTCCCCAGGTACAGAACTTCGTTATAGTCCAAGTCTTTTTTATTCATACCATTGAAGAATGAAACGATTTACCAAATAGCCTGAAGGGGGCGGATGGTTAGGATGACTTCAGGCACAAACTCATCACTTACTTGTGTATGTTGCCATCAAAGCTGTTCCTCCCTTCGTTTCAGTCATTTACCCTCTCTAGAATTCATTGTATATATCATATAGAAGTTTCAATTGATTTTTAATTCAATTTGTAAATTTAATTTGTAAATATCATCATTATCAATGTCAAAAACAGACAGCGATTGGGACATAAACATGTTCTTTCTAGAAAAACCACTTTCTTTGATTATAAACTGATCCGTGCTGACAGGTATTTTCCCAGTTAATATTGAAACAGCTACATGTAAGATAATCCCTATTCATCAAGGAAATGATACTTGCCGCAACCGTTTATGCTACATCGGTTTCCTAAGAAAAAATTGTCGATGCAGATTTCCACGCGATGTAAAAAAATCTATTATATAAAATGCATCGTTTGCACAAACTCCGTCTCCCCCCCTCCACTACAGACCTTCGTTGCGCCCGTTTAGGCACCGCCTTGTTCCCAGGTATAGCACCGGCCCCCTATTTGGATTCAAGGTGTTCTATTTTTTTCTTGCGGACCGTTTGTTCGCAGACGCGGAGGGAGGGTGGCCAGTTTCGTACTGGCCTTGGTGACGTCAGTTCGTCGGCTCAATGGCCTGGGTGACGTCACTCCGTCGGCTTAATTTCACTCCCTCCGGCTCCTGTCACGCGTGTGCAATTCACCTGGCCTGTCGCTGCCAAAATTAATGATGCCTCATTAAAAAATCCTTAATTTCCTTGAGTAAACCAAATTATTTACCCTGGTGTTGGGAAATTGGCGTTCTTCAGTTATTCTCCTGTTAAAATTGCGGTGCGCTCTTTGGGCGCCATTGCGTCACCTGTTATTCAATCAAATGTGAGGTTGCGTACATGTCATAACAAGCGCAAGTGGTTTCATTTCATTACAAGTTTTTTCTATTTATGATCAGAAAACCCAATTTCAGAAAAAAACTCTCGAGAGATATCGCAGAATTTTCGGAAATGGCGTATACGTGCGGGTGCAACCACTGGTGGATTTAGAGGGGGGGGGGCAAGAGGGCCATGGCCCCCCTAAAATTCTCCCAGACTCCATTTGGCAGTTCGAAATTCTGACGGGCAAAATCCTGGCTAATACTCTGCCCTGCCCCCCCCAACTCAAAATCCTTGATCCGCCCCTGGCCACATGTATGCACTGTTTTCAAAACGACCACAGATTTCCTTTGTTACAAAAGGCGGAGAATTACGAAAAATAACGTTTATTAGATTGTCTTTTTACTTTTATAACCGGCTGTAACGGGCAAAGTGAATGTTGCTTCATTCCCAGATTCAGCATGCACCCCCGTTGTTAGCTCTAAGTTTCATGACCAGGTGACAAGCTGAGCACCGGGGTTCGGTGATGATTTCGGTGTCTAACCGGAGCTCTACACACACTAGGTACCTAGCTGTATGTCGACGATAGTCTTCATACAGCTAGCTGGCTTTCTACCTCAGTATATGTATGTTTATGATGCAACTTTTGTAATATACAGTATTTTAAATGTATTATTAGTTTTCACTTTAAAGAATATCTGATTACTGTACTTTGTGTTACGGCAGGGTCAAATGTTCTGGAAAGAAATGTGTACTGCCTGGAGAAACAATCCGCAGCCTCACATCTTGCCTACTAAAATCTGACAGTGACTGAAATTCTGCTTGAAGCTTTGAACACGGCCTTTTCAAGATGTATTCCTGTCTCTTGCGATGAACACTAATGTTCACTCTTAGTCTAAGTATTTATTACCCTCTGCGTTTCGCACTAGCTCAGTGCTAGTTAACAATAAACGATTACGAAACAATTCAATTTTTTGAAGACAGTCGTGTGTGGAACAAGCACTGTAAAGGAAATTTGCAAAAGGAATTGCTTTTAACTGTTTGAGTCCTGTCTGTATTGAAGCACTACTTTCCTGAACAGGCACTCTTGGCGGTATGTATGGTAAGCAATGCTCTCATGTTATCACATTCACCTTGTATACTTTGACATAACGCAATGTGGATTTGATAATTGTGAGAGAACAATTCATCATTATGCTCACATTGAACCTACAGAGAAACAGAAACCTCTTCTTGACGTCATTTGTAACTAAGCCTGCCTTAAAGATACTCTTTACGATTCATTTTAGTTAAAAAAATTCAAAACACTAATTTTAACGCAAGTTAGTTCAGTCGAAACTTAAGCCCAAATAATGCTCATTTAACACAATTTCAAATGTTTAATACAGATTTTTAGTTTAATTTCTATTTTTGGTTGTGCGCCACCACCTAAAATGGCCGCCGCTGTGAGTGTCATCTGATTTATACATTCAACTTCCGCCGTATGTAATGATGTTTCCTCACCCATTTTAAAAAGAGAAGCATTTAAGAAAATAATGGCAAACTAAGGCAAAGACAAACAGGGCTGAAAGTTACGAAATGTTTATGTTTTAGTGATATCTTTCGACTGACGTAACTCATCACGTGATCTAAATTGATAAATCTAAAGGAAAGAGTATTATTAAATTCTGTTATAATATACTCTCAAGCATGAACAGCAAACCATTTATTTCTATGGCATTTTCTTAATTCCACCAATCAAAATACCCAGCTATATGTAGGCCTACAACAGAAAAATTATCAAAACCCGTGAATGTTTAAAGTAACTCATTTAGTTAACAATTGCATTCTTCCAAGAAATGTGTCAGACACAATTGACAAATACAACTTACTTAGGATCTTTATCTCTGGTTACACCTGTTATCATTGAGTCCCTTGTGTTCATTTGTCTTACTTCTCAAGTCTTAGGTGAGCACGCAATTTGTCGTCGTATGTGAGCATGGTTGCCCACCATTTCCTCACTTAAAAATCGACTCCTTATTGTAAGGAATTTGCCAGTATCTCTTCTGAACAGCACATGTCGTATGCGCCACCTATGGATGTCGTATGCGCCACCTATACATGTCGTATGCGCCACTATATGCAAGCCCCAGCTCTGTCTCGCGAGTGGGCATTTTTATTGTTAATTATCGTAGATCATGTCAAGACATAAATAAAACATATGAAAGTAGATGCAGTGAGTCATTTAATTCAATTAATTTAAATTTAGTTTTTATTGCAAAGTTGAAATTCAATTTTCTGCAAACATTTGTTTGCGACGGTTACATTTTTATACACAGATTTAAATATAAACCGTCAACCCATTAAGTCGTGTATCTCTTCAAAAATGGGCGTTCACACGTAACCTGTGCACAGCAGTACTAGTTGAGTGGGAAAATGCCCATCCCTGTGCATAACTCGAGTATAAACTTCTTAACTGCGGTTTTGTGAATGGAACTTGTGAATAAATACGTGTCTATGTTTTGAGGGTCGAGCATTACGATAAAACCATTTTCAAAATACTCTCTTGTTTCTGTAGCGTATTACACAGCACACTGGACTTAAATTCTTCTTAGACAGAACACAATAAAAGCACAGATTTACGTCATTCCAATCGCGTTCATCTCCTTTCGTCAGACACCTGCTCATTTTCCCTTTCATCCTCTTCACAAACATCAGAGATCATGAGATCAGTGGCTGAGATAGGTAGGATAGGGCAGTATAAACACACTGCATGTAGATGTAACGGCTCTTCATCTCTCACTCAATGTATTTCTTTGTCACAAGGTTATGACTGCATGCGTCCGTATGGCAGCAGTTCACCGCCATGCCTGTTTATGAAATACGTTGATTTTTCTCATTGAATGTATGACTTTTGACTCTGATCATAAGCAAAGCAGGTGAACTACTCCAACTCTTTACTTGAGGAGTCGCATCAGAACCGACACCAAGTAGCCTGAATGCAGTGGGAAACATGGTGTTTGTTCAAGCTTTTGAGGAGCCCCACCATTGCTTTATCTTGCACTGGAGCATGCTTCTCCAATGAACATATATAAACCCCCGAGTAGTAGAGCTTCACAGTTGTCATCTCTCCCAGGACTTTGCCAAAATGTTTTAGTTGTCGCATTTGTCAACCAGATCATGTATCTACATGCACAACTGACACGATCACCTATGAAACATTAGACTTGTAAAGATGTTAGTTTTCTGTTATCCTGGTCTGGCAATATTTTGTCCTTAAGTGTGACGGCATTAGGGTATACAAAACAATTCTTATATGAATTGAGCATCGTGGTTGTCGGTAACTCGCCATTTTTACACAGCGCGCACCAGGGGATATGACGTCATACCACCTACCTCGCGCAGAGTTAAAAATGGGGAGTTAACCGATTTTTGGAACTGAACGAGGCACTGCTCGACGAAAAAGTTTGATAATGGGAGTATTTCTTTGAGTTCGAAGAAATTAAGTACATCGACGGCATCCTAAGGTGTCCCTTTAATGCGCAAAAAGTATTTATAACAACGTGACTGGTGTTTTAGTCGGTGTGGCATTATTTGCGGAAAAGCTTCCGGCGTATGAAGCTCCTATAGAAGCTCCTCAGAGAAACAAAAAGTCCGAGAAAATGAGACAAAAGCCCACTAAAAAGGCGCAGACGCACAGTTCTGAAGGAGATACCCCGTTTAGCAAAAGGTCCACTTAGTCAGAAATTCGAGCCCCCATATCAAAGGCTGGGTGCGTACATGCTCTCCAGGGTGGATAGGGTATGGTGACGCAGCTGCTAGAACCAGTGCGGTCATGCCGTCTGCCAACTGGCCGATTGATCTCCTACTGGCCGATGTTTGTAATGTGGACGGAGACTGCCAATAAAAACAACCAGTTCAACCAGGTCAATTATCTATAATCTTTTTTCAGCTCGTAAGGCGTGTGAGACCCGCATGTACAAGTCTTTTAGTGGTGATCAGCCAATTAAGAACCAATGCTATTGTGTAGTCTGGTACACAATAGATACAATTAATTATATACAAAACGGTTTTGTTGCAATGCCCGATTCTAAAGAATATAGGTATATAGAGACTGAATGCGGTCAGTTATAAGAAGTAG
Source organism: Phoronis australis (assembly GCA_002633005.1). NCBI lineage: Eukaryota > Metazoa > Phoronida > Phoronidae > Phoronis > Phoronis australis. The sequence continues at coordinate 1,353,915 of NMRA01000023.1, read as the reverse complement.
TCTTTGAGATATTGCGAAATAACAAAATTCAGTAATGGTGGTTCTTAACTCATACGTGGGACATTTTCCAGCTTGTTCACATCAAATTCATTATATATTTTTCTACCAAATTTCCTTATAAAAAGTTAGAAATCGATGTCCTGGGGGAACGGAGGGGGTACACGGGGGTGCGCGCGAAGGGAATGGGTGCGCGGAGGGAGGGGGGTGCACGGTGTGTAGTACACGGGGGATGAGGGGGCCATTTTCCGACTAGACAATGCTGTAAACCTCCTTAAGTAAATATATTACTTTTTATTTGCATCTATTTTCAATGTGTAAATGGTCTCAAACTGTTCCTTATGCGAAACATTTTTGGGATTAAGCAGAACTGTCCGGTCTTTGTGATAACTCTCAGCTTGTCTTATTATGGTCTATTGTGTAAGTCTCTTCGGCATCGTTAACTTTAAAGTCTGGCTTATTCATTGTCGTCACTTCCGCAAAACAACGTAAGAAATTTTATGTCAAAGATACGTTTTTCTTTAAATATGTATCAGTACATTCATGTCTGCACTTGAATCAATGAAGCCACGAAGTCGAATATTAACAGTCTGTAGAGTATAAATTAACATCAAACTCAGTTTATATGAGAACTACATATTGTAAAGGAAAAGACGCGTTCGCTTGACTACAGGCAGTTGGGCAACGCTTCTGTGTTGACTTATACAACTTGACACATTCGTGTGATAATCAAGAATTTGAAAAATATATGGCCATCTGGTTTTACAGGTACATATACAAAAATGAACCTACACCGTTCCGTCGTGAATTACTGATAGCGACGAATCAAAAAATCAACTCTTTAATTTCTATTATTCTAAAATGTGACAAACAGATGAGAGATTTTTCTTTTTGATAACGGCTGAAATATTTCGCTTACCTCCTGGTGAACACTGGCGTGATTTAATACGTGCTCCGACCCGGTTTCCTGAATCAATTGAAACCAAAATAGCTTCTGCAATAGTCACAAACTCTAAAAGGCTTATAAATGCATGTCTCCACAAGTGGCTCTAGACATGTCGATTGTAACAGTGCACGTGTGTAGAGTATCATGTATTATTTAATTTATTCAGATCAATTATTGCGTAAGTATACCCAATTATTGATCAACTTCGTCGGCCACCATATTTCCGTTTTCAGCTCAACATGCCGCACATGAGCTGTGCATTTCCGGCATAATGTCTAGACGACGGGAACTTGTTGAATTGGTCAATGAATTACATTGTTAAAGACGAGAAGAGACATGTTAGTGAAAATAGCCTGCATTAAAGTTCCCCAATTAAAGTTATCGATAATTTCCTTAGTTAATTAAGAACTTCTTAACGGTCACGTCATTTGTTCATGAGTGATGTCACAGTCAAATCTTTACAGTCGTCATACCACTTAATCTGACATTTTGTTTTGTAAAATGCTCTCCGTCCTAACCACGTACAACAGCATTCGCCTACTTCAAGATAGAATGTTGTCGTTTCCCATCATCGAACCTGGCGGCAAAGCTCTGACGAACCCCTATCATTTCATTCGTTGTATGCTTATTAATGTTCATTGTACTTTGGCCCGCAGTTGAGAGCTAGCTTTCAATATTAAAGTCAATAGTTAGATCTAGCTGAAGAGACTTAGATCTGCGGCTGAAACTATTAAGTGTATGGGAAATCTGGAACTTTGCTTTGTTGAAATAATGCTTTGCACGCACCAGTAAACCAACTCACAAAGAGATATCTATGACGTTTTAAGAATCAAATGATCGCCAGAACAAATCTTTGACATCAAATTTTACCCACGCTAATATTTTCATAAAAACAAACATATTGTCACTAAAAGTCACCATAATTGAAAGCACGGATTCACTGCAACATCCGCATTGGTGATATGAATAAATAAAAATAATTAAAGTAAATAAGTAAGTAAATTGATCCAGTTAAAAGTGTATCGAATGAATAGAGAGACTTTTAGAAAAGCGTTTTGGTGAAAGATTTTAGAGGCACGCGTCAACCGACCCGGCTGAAACTAAAGCTCACCACCTAAACCGTCAGACCTGGATTACCTAGACGCAAGAAACTCGATCACGTAAACGGAAAATTAGGCGTGACTTCGCCATGCGAAGCACGAGATCAAACTAGCTTTACTCGTTAAAATTTTGCGTCTACGGAACGCAGTCTGTTTTGATACACGTATCCAAGTCTTCCGGCGATGTCAGCGGATGTTTACAAGCCAACCAAACTTCCCATAATGCATTTGAAAAACAACCAGCAATGCGGCTAGCGAAAGAAAACCCTTGGCAAGACCATAGAACTCTAGGCAGTGCTATGTCACGATGTTTGACTATGAGGCTGATTTTTTCAGGAGCAGTTAGCCCAACGCATGGCCGGACATTGGTATCCCGCACCTGCATACCATAAAGTGGCACGACAATTGCATTTCACAGACAGGTAGTGTCCAGATGCTATGGCTCGTAAACCACAAGTTAAGGCCTCTAATTACAAACGCAACGAAATTGTGATATACAGACTGATGACTTATGCTGGCCACGAGCTTTCTACAGTCCATTAAACTTACAATGGTAAGCTTGTTTTCAACACGTGTCAATATTGGTGTATTTTTGGTTTATAACGTTTTTAATCTTTCAAAGGTAACATTCTAAAGTTCAAGATGGCTGACATTAGGTCAGAATGATTTAAAGGATCATGCCACCCAAAAAACAACATAATTTGTATCAATTAAGATCGAGTAACGACAGGTACGATTGCGTTACCTGACACCTGACGGCAGACGGAGGTGCTGAAATTATCCAATGACGTCATCGGTTTCACACGCAGTTTGTTCAGCAATTCACAACACGGGTTACTGGTGTCGGCTGATCGCTTGAAGTCATCGTTTAACACCAATAAATCATCAAACTTCGATGTAAAACCCTTAAAAATACACCGAGTTCTTATAAAAACGTGTTGTTTTATTTCGCTGTTACGGATTTATTGATAGTTGGACACACCGTAGCCTACAAAGTTCGGCAGGCCAATAAGGTCCGTAGCAGGAGTTTGGGGTCTGTTCGGAGATAATTTCGAAGTATTTTCCGTGAGATACAGACAGGAGAACCTAGATCTGTGTTGTTTAGATTTGTGATTTTTTGATTTCTAAACACAAAACGCTTGTTATCCTGGCCAGTGTCACGGAGCCCGATCAGGCCAGTCGCGGCCGGCCCGGCCTGACTCGTTATCCCGGCCAGTGGCTCGGGACCTGATCAGACATCACGAACATAAACCAGCCAAAGTTCAGTAGAAAATAAACTTCTAGTCAAGAAAATACCATACTAGTGAGCCAAAGTAATGTGCACCTGATTATGTTGGTGAACTAGCCACGAAACTGCAAATCTACTTACTCGTCGGGGGCCGCGAATTCAGGTTCCGCTTTGGCCACAGCACCGGCAGGGCAGAAGTTGTACATTGACAATCATTATTTGAGTAATGTAAAAGGAAATAAAGATTCCCCTAACACCTGGCCGTGGGATGGAAATCGAGTTGTTTCAAAACAGTTTCTGCCAGCAAACACTAACTTAGCATGAGCTCACACGGCCTCGGTGTCTTGTTAATTAGTTTTATTGCACCTAAAGCCGGTAACGCAGTGATTTATTCATTGCTGGATTCTCAAATCATTTGCACTCACGAACACTCCAAAGGCATTACAAATTGCATCTAATGAGACAGACTTTGTTTCAGTTTTTTATAAGTATTGGTTAGGGTGAGAATAATTCATTTTGAAACAGAACGTTCAGTAATAAACGTCAACATGGCAACTCGCAATCCTGATCCGGACTTAGGACGAGCTAGAGCTCATCAGTCCTGACTTCGCAGGTGGATCGTTAAGTTTTACAGGCTATCAATTCGAACAGGAATACAGTGATGAAGAAATACTAGAGAAGCGCCGTGAACAAGCTCAGGCAACGGAACGTATGGAGTTATTTGATAAGCCGGCATTCGTCAGGCAATGTCGACGTCTGCAGGCCACAGACACGGAGATGTTTCACGGCCTCATACTTGCTATTTACAGCGTACATTTCATTCTACTACCATGAGCCACTTCCTAAGCATTTCGGACTTTCGAGGAAGTAAAAAAACGATATACCCGCTTTCCTTGCAGCTGCTTAGTTCGGACAAGCGGGGACGATGCACCACAACATAGCGGCATTCACTCTGCATATGAACCACTGACGTCGCTAGCGTCGTTTCTCACCTTCCTCACAGGTTAACGCGACACCTCTTAGCAAGGTAAGGTCGATCGTATGCGAGGCGATGTAGATATAGACCGATTAAGATGGCAAAGACTAATTAAATCGGGTGGCATTCTCCTTTAATGCAATCGGATTACATTTGCATTTTGGGCAAAACAGTTTCAAATATGCCTCAAGCCTAATTCATTTATTCGTGAGTCAGAGAGATATATCACACTTCAGAAGCACGAGCAATTCTGAAGCAAACATACCCTATTTAAGATGGGGAATTTACAAGGAAGATTACAACTAAAAAGCTGTTGGTACCAGGCTGCTATCACTCCAACTAGAGACATGTATCTATCTTAGAATCATTATCAGAAGATGTGAGTCCAAATTTTGAGGTAGAGATTATAAACTTTGTCTAAAACTTAGCTCTTACAAGAATTTGTTGGTCGCCGTAGCGGGGAGATTGCATACAAATCCAATAGTTCGATGACAGTAAGAATACTGCTTAGAGAGTTTAATTATTTGAACTCAATTCGTAAAAATAATGACAGGAAGAACGACGGAGACTCCGAAAAATGTCTTCGGACGATATGTTCGCCGATATGTCTTAAGTAATTGCAAACACGGTAAATGCACAGTGATGTATAATGATTTCCTGTTTAAAAACAATAGGAAAACTTATAACTAATTGTAAAGTAGTATGTTTACGCTAAGACCCCTGGCGTATTCTTAAGGCGTCCAAGCATGACGAGAGTGAATTAAGTATTGATCTATAGCAATATTGATTGCAAGCAATCTAGCAATCACAAGGCTATGAGAATATCCGAGGTTTTCCAGATGTAATCACATAGTTAAGGGCAAAAGCTACAGTACGTAGCAACTGATTCGGATGAAGAGTCACGTGATCCAATACTTGTTAAAAGATAGCCGGTTGAGTACGCTCTCGAAACTAATATAGAGTGCGACGTGTTTTCTGTCAAAATAGCAACTTTTACTTTAGATCTTTTGTTGAACTATTAAACAGGTACATTTCAGAATATTTCACAAATATCAATCGAAATACCTTATCTTTATTCTCGGGGAAATTCAAATACGTGTAGCATGAATAAAAGAATTACAATGAATCACCTTTAACCGCGTGGAAATCTGTTAATTACTTTTCCAAGGTTAAACGTTTCAGAACTGTCACTCAAATCGAATCTCCCGCTTGGCAAGTGCACTTCCCACAATTCACAGTACTTTCAATCACTAAGTCGCCACAAGACTGAATTAACGAGGCCGGTGTACATAGCATGGGAACATGCCGCGGAAACAGAGGACAAAGCGTAGTTTTGATCCTGAGGGAGTTGCACGTCTGCGTACTTACGACCGTTGATAACGTTATGACAAACTTGCGCCGAGTCGCCGCACGACGTGTGCCATGCTGAACGCATATGGCTGTGACAAAAGATAAATACTCTCCCAAATTCATTCATTTCACCTGTAACCTGGCGTTTCGCTGTTTCGATCTTGTGTTCACGGTGCTATTTAACCAAAAATACTCGACTTCTATTGTCCATTTCGTAGATTCGTAGTTGGTTTCTTCCTGTCTCCTTGGCACATGCTTCGACATGTGTTGTGTACGTAATGCAATGTAGCGCTGCTATTTTATTAAATAGGTCAACCGTTAAAACTCCTCGCCTTTTGTCTATCTAGTTTCACTGAAGATATTGTAAACCGACTTACAAAATTAGTGATACACCGAACAATTAATAGAAAACCTTGAAATTTTTTAGGCCACTCGTAACGTCTGAGGCTTTTCTCGGCTTCGGCAAATCGCATTAATTTTGAACTCAGGAATACGAGTTTTTTTAAAAAACGGCTCTGCGAATTTCAATGAAACTTTCCACTTTAAACATTTATTCATCAATCTCAAAAATACTTTTAGGATTTTTCTTTTAAACGCCTAGTTTTAGCGAACCGTAAAGTAGACGAATGCGACTTGCATTTGTTACAAAGATACATTAGATTTTGCAAGTTATTTGTCACAGAGACAAAACTTAATGAGTAATCCCTAGCAGTGCTTTTTGGTGTAAACTGTTAAGTTTTCATTTTAAAAGGGTTTTAGTAAAATCGACTATGGGGGAAATTCGCTATGAAAGTACTTTTCTTAAAAATGAAATTTTGACTTAAAAAGGTCGTAATCACAATCAATAATGTCACATAAATGTAAAACACATTTTTACAGTATAAAGTGACCTTTTTCTACCAGAAAATATGTACTTTTACTACTTGACAAAGATAGTTCTTTTTAATATTTGAGTTAGAATGGAGGTCACTAAATAAGCTCCGAGATAGCTGCGTATAAGGCAGGCGACAAGGCCACATACATTGTATGTATGCCGATCTTCTTTCTGCCGCCATGGTAACGATCTACTATAAGCAAACGAAGTTATGTTTATCCGAAAGAATTGTCACGTCCCAAAGTTCTAGAATGTTATTAGATTAAATTTATCGACGTTTCAGTTGAAGATGTTTAGCTACCAAATAGGAGCCGCTAAATAAAAACATTTTTGCAATAACTAATTATAGTGTTTATGCAATTTTGAATGGTAAAATTGGTATAAGATTAGAACATGCCAAATCTTGGAGCACGGTGTTTGTCTAATCACGCATAGGTATAGCGATCTAAGATTAGACGTAGATACGCTTAGATGTCAGTTTGGTTGTAAATATAAACACGTTATCAATTATCTCACCAGGAATTCGAATGAGCTTATATTCTTGAAGCGAACGGTGACTTGTTCAGCCAGGCTCATGCTACGGCAACTACATGTACAGTAGCATGTGCATTTTAGGCATTTTTATATTCCATGCAGGTGGCAATACATTCTAGTTACAAATGTTCATTTTAACCTCAATAAGACAGTACAACAGGACAATACATTGCTCTAATTCAGCAAGAAATAAACGTAAAAGTTTTGTTTAAATGGGAGTATAGTAATTTTTTTCTTACATAGTTTTTAATGCATAACTGAAATGAATAATTAAGCGTAATAATTCAATACTGGACATCTCCCAATTGTTTGCTTTTTCGAGGTTCTACATAAATTGGTATGCCGAAATTTAGGTTGCAACGAGTGCTAAACTTTGACACTTTGATTTTCAAGATCTCAAACTGTGCGTTTTGAAGTTGATTTGTAGACTGCTTCATTTCGCTTACCTTAACGACTAACCAAAGACGTCAACTTCATCCGCGAACTTAAGACAACCAATTCCTCGATGTCCTCGACTCTTTCTCACCATTAGAGTACACTGCACTGGCATCACCCCCACAGAACAATGCACGACTCGCTGAACCAAAATCAGCAAACACCGTAAATGCTATTGACAATCGATAGCGAAGTCTCCGAGGGACCAGCGTCACAGGGCAAGATTTACATTTTGCCAGGGAATTTTTACCATAACTAGGAATTCGCCGCACGAGTGGGCAAAATAAATAAAACTGGATTGATCTTGTATAAACAACAGAAACAATATACACGAGCGAGTATGACTAATTGCTATTCGTGCAATTATTCAACGTTGTTTCAGCTTTAGGCGTCACAATTAACGTGAAGTTATAAGAAGACTATAGCAATCAGATGATCATTGGCTGTAGGGACTATAACTGACAATAACGTTATTGAGATGAATGCGCGGCAGTACTCTCGTGGGGCTTGTTTTTATTAAATGTCGTAATGCCCGGATGTGCCAAGACGGCAGCAGGCGTGTTAGCGCTTCTTCCTCAGAGCGAAACGTTGCAACCGTTGAATAATGACAAAAGATGCAGATTTGGTTCTTAAAGATGATTGCTCCATCATCCTAAACAGTTTAAAGAAACGGATTGACAAAACCATTTGGTTTTAACTGATAACTTTTAGTGCACGGACCGTAGTGAAATTCATCGCATGATTAATGAAAACTTACGAGCCGACAGAGATCAGAGCTTCAGTCAATATTCGTTCACACTCTTTGGCCAAGAGGTCGGATTGGTCTATTTAAAAAAATGCACAAGCAATAATTTCATGATTGGCGCTGTCCTGTATTTCCAGTCACCTCGAAGTTGGCTTTGGCAAATTAACCAGGGCATTGGGACAACTGGTGTTATCTGACTGGCTGGTCCAGTGTTAAACACGTCAAATGTAGACAAACAAGCATTCGAACGTTTTCCAATGTAGTTGCCGTTGCCTGCCACAAAATGCTTATCAAGCTTTCGAAAACAAAGTCATCTTCAGGACCTCAACTAACGGCCATTGGAGAAGTAATCTCGCGGTGACGTAATATGGCGCTAAAAGTCACGTTCAAGTATCCCTTGACTGAACCGAAATTTCCTGGGAAAATTAATCATTGCTAGGAGCTTCAGATTGTACAAGAACATAAAAAATAACACAAATTGGTTCGAGAAAGACTCTGTAAACGTTCCCTAAAAGTTGATAACTTTCCATGAATGGATACAAAGACCGCCTACACGATCCACGTTAGTGGATTATGTGCAAATAAAACTCGAAGTTACGCCTGTCTTAGCTAAGACCAGGCTTACAACCTTTGATAAAACGGGCCATGGGTTCTGTTCATCTGCAAGCACGTGACACTCGAGGGCATGCAGGGCGTCACACGCCGATTTTTTCGAATCATTATATATTTGTATTGTCTTAAGAGATGTGATATTTCAACAACTCACAGTTCCCATCCACGCTCGGGGGAAAGAGGGGCCAAGCGAACTAGTGGAGAGATCAGGGAGACAGATGAAGGGGGGAGGGGGTCATGGCAATGAACCACGGTCACAATGACAAAAGTTAAAATCGTAAACGCGTACACTCCATAGGCGGGTTTATGGGGGGTACCAGAGCGCCCCTCCCCCCTTGGCTGCCGCAAAAAAATAAAACAAAAAGACCGTTGAGAAATGTAGAGTATACTAATTAACCCCGGTAATTAACATTATACAGCTGAAACAAGA